>APFE031417731.1:0-18424 GCA_000404065.3 Pinus taeda | reverse complement strand
AAATTTTTTTTTTTTTAATTTTATTTTATGTTTTCATTATTGTTTTGAAATTTTAATGTTTTTCGGGGTCATGATAAAATCCTTTACGCCAAAATGTTGAAATTTTACTCTTGAAAAAAAAGTCTTATCCCAACGTCAACACTTTCCATTTTGAGGGTGTTTTTTGCACAAAATTTACCATTGAAAAAAAAAGTGTTATTCGAATATCAACACTTTTCTTTTTGAGGGTGTTTTTTGGACAATTTTTGCACAAAAAATTGGGTTTCACTGCCATTTTTAAAACATGCTGAAAATTTACCGTAGAAAAAAAAAAGGTGTTATTCCAGCATCAACACTTTTCATTTTTAGCACTATTTTTGATGTTTTTATGGGGTTTTTTGGTGAGAGTTCCCGTTTTGAGTTTATAGTTACTGTTTCAATGTTTACATTGTTCAATGATGACAATGATGATGATGATAATAATGAAGATGATGACAATGATTATGAGGATGGAAATGACCTTACAACCTTATGGATTCATGAATTTTCTAGTTTCAAGACCATCTTTTGCATATGTATTACTATCAGACCTTTTACGTTTTATGTCTCTTGGGATATATTATTATTATGGTGGTTCTAATGTTAGTACAAGAGAATTTTTTTGTTAAATTTTGATTTAAAAAAAATGATTTATGCAATTATTTTGACAATCTATGTGAAAAACTAAATAACATACAATTATTTTGACTTCAGTCCCATGGATTTTCATGAATTCACCAGTTTCAAGACCATCTTCTACATACATATTATTATTAGACATTTTGCATTTTCTACCCCTCTTGGAATATCTTGTTGTAATGATAGTATTAGCACTAGAAATATATCTTGTTGTAATGGTGGTGTTAGTATTAACACTAAAAAAAATCGTTAAATTTTGGCAAGAAGGTTTGATAAAGTTTTTGTTGAAATTTGATAAGTTGGTTTTTTTTTTTCTTTAATGAAGTAATAAAGTTTTTGTTAAATTAATTCTATTTCTATGTAGTAATAAAGTTTTTTTAAAATCTTGGTATTAACTAGTTATAGGTAAAATCATATGTATTAACCATGTTCTTTGTGCTACAATTCTAATTCTCGGGACAAAATTAAGCTTTAAAATAAGTTACAATGAGAATATAAATGGAAGAATAGCAATAGAAACTATTTGTATTGTCTAATTGTTTAGGATATCATGTGTGAAAATCTTCATTGTCAGAAACAAGGGATTATAGGTGAGCTTGTAATTGTGTATAATGTTTGGACATACATCAAAATAGAGTTAGCTTCATCAATGTGATTAGGATCTACCTTGGATAAGAAACCCTAGGTTTTGGAAGTATGCAAATAATTAATTTGGTATAGCTTTGATAACCAATGAACTTTTCTTTCTTTTTCCTCATCAAACCAAGGAAGAGATGGCAATAATCATGAGAAAACAACTTGTTGTTCAATATGGATAATTGGTTGCAAAAGTTCATTAGTTGGTTATAGAAGTTTTTAATTGTTACTAGGGCAACAATGCTATTATATGTTATAGTAGAAATAGATCATTCTTGGTATTTGATTTACTTTGATGATGGCCTCTTGTGACCATTATATGATATTTTGAATTTGTTGATATTTTTGAGATTACCACGTAGAGATTGTTGTCCATAGAAATTTTGTGAGACCTTGAGTATTGAAAAATCGATTTTTCATTGTCAAGCAAGTTTAAGTCAAATTGGGTTGCAAAACTTAAGGAGAAAGAAAAAACAATTGTCAGTAGTTGTGAATTTCTAGAGCCATTAAATGATTCTCAACCATGTGCTTTGTGTTACAAGTCTAATTCTCAAGACATAATTAAGCTTTTTGATAAGTTACAAAGAGCATATAACTAGAATAATAGCCATGGAAACTATTTGTATTTTCCAACTATTCAATATATCATATGTGAAAACATTTAACATTTTGAAAAACAATGGATATAAGAGGTGAGATTGTGAATATGAAAATATTTTAGATGATACATCAAAAACAGAGTTGGTTTCATCAATGCATTCAGGATCTACTTTGGATTAGAAACCCTAGATTTTGGCAGTGTGCAAAAAATTAATTTGCTCTACGATTAAAGATGGTCTATGTATGGTAACCTTTTATAACCAATGATTTTTTTTCCTCTCTCTCTCTATCTGTGTGTGTGTGTGTGTGTGTGTGTGTGTGTGTGTGTATAAATATGTTGATAATCCTCATTAACAAACAACCTATGAAAGTGGTGGTGATGGTGAAGATGACAACAAGGACAATGAGGATGATTATTAAATGATGATGATGATGACAATAATGACAATGATAGGGGCCCCATGCCATCACAAATTACCTATATAGGGAAAATATTATCTTCATGTGGGAAAGTTATCATTTATCAAAAAAATGAAGAAACTCATTAGACAATTCAAATTCACCTTCATTACCCATCCAAAGAGCCTCAATAATTCATATTTTTGTTGTAGTGTATTTTAATATATCCGTGTTAATTAATTATTCCTTAATTCAACTTCACAAGTTATATTTATGCATATGTGCAATATATGACAATTTATACACACATATATTATTTTAATTATGTCCCATATTCATATCACTTCTAACCATTTTCAACCGATAGATGAAACTAACGATGGTAACTCTTATCCAACTAATTGAGCTTGTTATTTCTAACCAACAAATCATATTAACTAACAAACATTTTAATGAGATTAATTGCATCAAGTAATGATTATATCTATAAGAATATTCAAAACACCAATTTAAATTATGAGTTCTAAATATAGTAATTAAATGACTATTACAACCAAATAATAATGACCCATTTCAAAATGGGACATAAAAGTTGTACTTATTTAAATATAAATTACATCCTATAAATTGTCTAGAAGTCTTCATTTATGTTATCATTTGCATCTATGTATTCTAATGATTCCTTGTGAATGATCATAGGTTCTTGAAAGTACTTAATATTACTCTTCCTACCATTTTTCTAAAGCCATATTGTGATCATCCACCTCTTCACCTTCATCATATTTTGTATCAATAAAGTTTGTTTCTAGATTAAAAATATCAACATTACCAGATCTATTAATTTGAAATTCATTTTGTATATCATCGATATTTTTTTCTTCTATACAATTATTTTCCTTTGCAAACCGTTGATTGTCATGATGAATATTCTCATCTAATTTATCATTTTGTGAAGATACATGTCTAGCCTTGCTGCTCCATATTGCTAAAGGAATATTGTCATCATCATCTAGTTCATTGTCTTCTGGATGACCATCTTCATCTTGAACATCATCATTGATGCCAATTTGTTCTATGTTCCCCAATTCCTGAACTATATCATGTTTGGTCATCATTTCTTTTCTTTGTATTGATTGAGGCATCTTTGAATATATGCCTTAATCATGGATCATATTGAATGAAAAATATCCATTTTGGATCCAAAATGTCTTTATAGAAAAAAAAACCTACATGTGAAGAAGATAAATATATTAAACCTATAGTGGTATCATTTTTATTATCAATGAACATGTATATATCCCAAAAAAAAAATGAATTAAAAACTTGCATAATGACCATTATTTATTATTTTCTTATATTGTTTTAGTGAAAAATACATGCTTACAACTAATTGGTAGAACATAGGGCTCCTTATCCTTTGGTAGGCCCTTTTAACAAATCTATAGAAAATAATCCACTATGGATATCATGTCTTCATGTCCTGTTACATGCTTCATACCATTTACATTTAAAAATACAACATTTAAAAGAGCAATTATCTAACTCAATAATTTATTGTATTTTTCCAACGTATTGAAAATTCCCTTCAATAACATTTTTATTTTTTGAACCTGCTCAACTTGATTGTTGGAAATCAAACATGACCCCCACAATTAAAGGATCGTCTTTTTGCATCCACTCTTTCTACACGATAATGACAACCATATGCCACATTACATGATACTTCCTTACATGTACATCCATTCATTTTGAGTGCAAATAAATATGAATGTGCATAATTAAACAGTTAATAGTGTGATTAATGTATTTAAGCAACTTTTTGTAATAATTCTAACTTTACCTTCTTTTCCCATCCTTTGCACATGTTGATCTCATCTTTTGTTATTTTTGCATCTATACCTTCCTCATCTATTTGCTTTTGAATTTGTTTAGAAATCCATTTTATTGTGCAATATTTTCCCCATTCATCAAAAAGATCAGTAGGAAGAGGGGTATTCCTTGGGTTTGATATCTTAAATTGTTTCCTTGTTTCTAGAAATTCTTTCCTTTTTTATATCAGACATATCAATCGATTTATTCATGCATTCCATTTGGTAGAGGAAAAACTTGTTGTGCACAACACTTTCATCAACACCTATTAAAAATCAGCATGTATAATTAAAACTTTAAATATTATTCTTTCAATTTGGGAAGCCCAAAATTATATAGTAAATTATTCTAAAATAACTACAATAATTATTATTTTACATACCAATTACTTATTTAACACCATTAGTTTGAGGTGTTTCTCCATCTGTAATATCAAATGCATGTTCTTCATCCCAAAATTGTGGACCATTTTCAAAATCATTATAAAGGTATTTACATAGGCAGAAAAATTATTCATTTAGTACATACAATTTAGCCATGAAGCCCTCTGTATTTTCCTTTTATTAGACATATATTTTTAATGTTTTCATGTCTCTCAAAGAAAAACATCCATCTTGTTGAAACGACAACTACCATTCTAATGTCATTGAATAGATATATAAGTAAATGGACCTGGAGGTCCATCAAACTTGTAGGGAGATCCTTTTCAAAAATAAATACAATATTTGTGTTTTCTTTCTTCCATCTTAGCTCTTCAGAGTTATGGATCTCTATAGAGGTCACCCACCTAATTAGGTATTGTCATTAAGTTAGTATGAATTTTATTGACATTTAAATAAGATATAATATATCATTGTATCATACAAAGGAACATTTCATACCATGTCAATAAGTATTGATTGACCACATACATCATAAATGCTAACAATTGACATATGGCATTCCTCAAGTCAGTTGTAAGACATGAATCCCCTCTTATTTCCAATGGCATGATATGCTATCAAACCAAATTATTATAGTTCATTACTATTGATTTATCATAATATACTAAAATATTTGTTAGATAAGAATAACAATTAATTGATTTTAATACCTTCATAAAAATTGTGATAATCATGTGTTTTAAATCATGTGATATGTCCCTCTACTGAAAGATAATTGTTCAATGATGTCCATAGCCAATGGGTGTTCTTATTGAAAAAAATCACATTTTTTGGTTGATCTAGCTCTTTCTTTTTTAGTATCTGTGGAGCTTATGCATATGATTCATTTTCCTTATTTGGCCACAAATGTCTTCTATAAAATTTGGTACATGAAAGAACAATACCTCTCCTTGATGATAAGGTGTCTTTATCTTTGCCCGATATATGTCAAAAAACATAATTAGGGACATTTTTTAAAACATGCATAGGATATAATAAATTAGATATTAATAGATCCTTCCAATAAGGGAGATCACAAAATATGGATTTCCTCTTCATTCCTTTTGGAATTTCAACCATAACTTGTTTTGGTTCCTCAGTTGAATTATCATGATGAAAAATATGGTTCCAAGCTTTTGATTTAGTATCTTCATACATTTTAAGCCAATTGGGTAGAGCCATAACCTTGGGCGAAGCTTTATTTTCAAATTTTCCATGAAATTGATTCTTTAGGCAATTTTTGAACTTATGGTATAGTGGTAGAAAAAACTTGTTATTTTCATAAATAACTTTGTCTAGATCTTTATAATATCACCCCTCAAATTGTTTTGCACATCTTGGACATGCAAAAATCCCTTTTTTTTGTAGCCTTAAACTTCAATAACTAGTTTACACAAGAAAACAATAATAATGTAATATTTATATACAAGTTGAATTGAAAATAAATTATGATGTACTGTAAATATAAAAATTATTTGATATCTTACTAGAACAAACAACAAGTCCCAGGAAATCATGAATCAACCAACATAGTATGCTATAAAACATGAAGGACCTATTTGATGGAGGGTGTGATATGTCACACATGCTTATGCCTTTCAAAGTAAAGATATAACAATTAAAAAGGATTTATTTATTGGCTAATATGACTGATTCAAATTATATATTGTTTATTTTATTATTTTACACACTTTTTAATTGTTATATCTTTACTTTGATCTTAAATATTTATACTTCAAATTTCATACAACATTCTAAGTTTTGCTTCGACTTGCCTTATGTGAAAGTTGTGTATAAGTGGGAAACATAGTTATGTAGGATATTTGTGAGACATGACAAAAGGTTATATCTTAAGGTTAGGTATTGTCCAATCATGTCCCATTACAAATTTCATTACAAGAGGGTAATTGGTTTGGCCCGAGAGTGCATATTTTTTCCGACTTGAATATTGGAAGATATGATGAATTGCTACATTGGCAGACTTGGATAAAGAGAAAGTCAATTTTTTCCATGAGGCTTTTCAGGTCAAACTTATTGGTTGAAACTAAACATGAATGGTGATTAAATTTGATTCTATGATTAAGGTAAATGTTTCAAAGTTAGCATGGCCATGTGGGATAGGGATGTTGGATATTTTTCTTGTTGAAATTTTGGATCGATGTATATTAACATGTCAATTATATGACTAAAGTGAGTTTTTTTCTTTGGATAATATATTCATTGAAATGACATAACTTGTGTAGTAAACATTATTGACTATGTTGTGTATTACATGAGCCAGATGATGCCATGGAAATAGATCATGTCATATCGAATGAGGACACAATGGATGATGTGAGACATTAGGGACTCAAATTTTGACTTAACTTAGGAAAAAATGATATAATGGCATTTTGTGATACGTCCATATTTTTTCATGATATTATTGAAATTTATAGTGTATTATCCAATTTTGACATAAATTAGTGCATGTTGTTGATTATTTTATATGGAGATCGGAGAAAATGGAAATATTCATCCTTCAACTAGAAAAAGAAAAAGATATGTATGTGGAAGTGGAACTAAAATTGTTAAATCACATAGAGGATGATGGATGGAAGAGGGTATGCCAATGGATCCTGAAGACAAAATAAATGATTAAATTGAACAAGAGGTTGGTTAGTACTATAGTACATGGGATGAATACTTTGAGAAAATTATTGTTTTTGGATGTTCTATATGTCATCGAAAGAAACAATTCAAACAAGTGATTGTACAAAGACATTACATAGGTGATGAGATTCCAGTGGGTGGTATTCCTCTTACAATCAATTTAAATCCAATAGGAATTTTGGTAAGGAATTTTTCAATTTGATATGAATAATATGTATTCTTCTTTTAAACATTGTTTTATATTATTTGAATAATTAATTTTTTTCTCAATGATTACTTGCAGGATGAAGTTCTTGGTTTAAAGTTTCCTGGAGCACCGAATTCCAACCTAGAGGGCAATGATCATTTATCTAATGATACATCTAACCAAAATATGTTCACACATACCAACTCGAAAGATGAGGAATTGATGAAAACAGGTGACATAACAAGGACTAGTTTAAATATGCATAATTTGCTTAAAGACAAGGGGAAGGTGGACTACATACCCTATGAGGATGAATGTGATGTAGATGATGAATTTCTGTTGAGTTTGAGATCAACTTACAAAGAGATATTTGATCATTGACTATATTACGCTTGACCCAGTGATCAAAAAGTACCTACAGTGTATGAGGTGTTTCGATTTTGGGGATACAACTACACGATATGACCCTCCAATATTCATGGAGCGAATCTAGGACTCTTTATTTTCAAAAATTTCCATGTGGGCTAACACAGAAAAAATCACAACAAATCACTAGGAGATTAATTCCATATTATGGTTTGTCATATTATAGTGGTGAATGGAGAAGTCTAGTAGATTATCAGCATAGCATGTCAACATATTCTCTAAATTTAATATGTTTTACAATGGGTCTCCTATTGGAAAGTGAAAGACATGAATAGAGGTCATCTTATGTGTGTGTGGTGTGTGTGTGTGTGTGTCTATATATATATATATATATATATATATATTATATTATATTTATAATATGACGTGCATACACACACAAAAATTGCAGTTATTATAATAGTAGCAATGGAGGGACACTACCATAAGGCTGAATTGTCAATTTGTTGAGGTTATAGATGATAAAGATGGGGATATGGAAAGAGAAGTTGATAGATCGATAATGGTTGAGGCTATTATGGACCTTACCATTGGGGATGATTTATTGATTAATTACCCCTTCTTAATACACACTCCCGCGTGAAAGAAAGGAAGAATAATATCACCCTAAGGATGTTGTTAAGTGCATAAAACCAAAGAATAATCAATGAGTGTCAACTAAAATTTTATAATCTATGTTGTCAAAATTGTGTTTTATTTTAAATTATTGTATAAAAAAGGTTTTCTATAAAATAACTTTCCATTATTCAATTGATTTATGTGTGTGTGTGTGTGTGTGTGTGTGTGTGTGTTAAGGAATATTTCATTATATTTCTTTGAAATTGATACATTCATGATTTATCCAATTGTTGCCTAACATTAAATAATGTTTGTGTTTGTTGATAGCTAGGAGATATTGATGATACATCTACTAATACCCAAGGTCAAATTGGGCTATTAATATTTGGACGGGATGATCCAAAACATCCTTTAAACCATACCAAGGCAAAAGAACAAGGTTGAAGAGAACATTACCAACAGATAAATTTGAAGAGCTAATGAGTTTGCAAAAAAATTGATGACATGCCACCTAGCCTTAATGATGATGACGATAGTGAAAATGCAATGCATGAAGAAGGATTTCATGAAATGCTTACATGTTTCTTTGGGGATGGAAATAATGATGACGATAATGATGATATGGTTGACAATAATGATGATAGCAGGGGTAATTACCACCAATGAAATCTTGATGATAACAACTTGAAAGACTCAGTCAAGCAAGTAGCTAAGAAAACTGTGTTCAACTCAGGTGCAAGTAGAACCTCAAAACTTGCATGCACATTAATATTATTAAAAATAAAGTCACTTTTTGGTTGGAAAGTCAAAGGATTCACTACCCTACCGAAGTAAGTTGAAATATATTTCTTACTTTACATCATCAATTGGTGTACGTAATTTTTAAACATTTATCAACTTAGTTTATATTTATTTAAGGGAATTTTAAAGACTTATATTGTATATAAAAAATCTTAGTATAGATTTACATATCAAACATGTTCATCATAAGTCAAACATTCAATTGATTTAATCTTAGGCAATCTTACAGGCACTAAGAACTAAAAAATCCATTGAAGAGAATGTGTTGCCATCAACTTGCAGAGAAATGGATCAGTTGTTGGTTGAGTTGGGGATTGAATATAAGAAAATTCATTCATGTAAAAATTATTGCATTTTATGAAAAGATGAATATCAAGACAAGGTAGAATTCCTTATATGCAAAGAGAAAAGATATCGTACAAATGTACAAGGTCTTACAGTTCCAAAGGTATTATGTCACATGCCAATTATACCTATACTTCAATGAATGTTTTGTTTCAATTCACTTACACAATTGATGGATTCACAAGCAAAGAACAGGAGTAAATATGGATTCATGTGAGTTTCAGCTAACTCCGAAGCAATGGAACTCACAGAGGAAAGATGGCCAAGGAAATTCAAAGATAAAACCCATAGTATTAGGTTTAGTATTTCAATTGATGTAGTGTGTCCATTCTCTTTCCTGAGCTCAAATTATAGTGTTTTTCCAGTCGGATTGATAGTATACAATAGTCCCCTTGGATGAGTGTTAGAAAGGATCACATTATGTTGACTCTCATAGTTCCAGGAAAAAATCAAGTTAAAAAAAATAGATTTGTATCTTATGCCTTTTATTTATGAGTTTCAACTACTATGGAAAGGCATAATAATGTATGACATATCACAGCCTCCATCAAATAGGCCCTTCATGTTGTATGGTGTGTTATGTTTGACTATTCATGGTTTCCCATGACTTGATGTTTATTCTGGTAAGATAAATATTTACGTATTTACACTCATAATTTATTTTCATCCCAACTTTCATACTTACATTTATACTATTATTTTGATGTTATTAACATTACTTATTGATTTGTAGGGATTCAAGCAAAGGGCATATTTGCATGTCCAAGATTTGCATAACAATTTCAAGGGAGTTACTCTAAATATATACATAAATTTATATATGCATACAATATGGTTTTTCTACCACTAGATCATATGTTTAGAAATCGCCAGAAGAATCAATTTGATGGAAATGTTGAAAATAGAGGCACTCCCATGATTATGGTTCTAGGTGATTGGCTTAATATGTATGAAGATGATGAATCGAAAGCTTGGGTGGATTTTTTTGATCGAGGTGATTCAATTAAAGAACCATAACAAGTTTTAGTTAATATTCCAGAAGTAATGAAAAAGTAATATATGTTTTTCTTTTTCTAGAGAAGAATCTTCGGTGAAAATCACATAGAGATAATTTTGTCAATGCGTTTCGAACCAACCAGTGTGGTTCATCGTCAGGACAAGTTGAATGAGCAGATCTTGCTATGCAGTATAAATAGATCGGGCAGAATATCCAGGTAACGACTAGAATAATGACAACTTGATTTGAATCTAAGCAAAAACCAGAAGGATCTATCAATAACTCACCTATTAGATCCTATGCACATCTTAAAAAATGTCCCAGATTCTATATTTCAACATATATCAGGCAAAGAGAAAGACACCTTATCTTCAAGGAGAGATATTTCTCTTTCACATAACAAATTTGATAGAAGACATTTGTGGCCAAACATGGAAAATGAAACATATCTAGAAGCTCCATGGATTTTGAAAAAAATATATCTAAACAAACTAAAAAAGTCATATGTTCAATGAGGAAACCTACTGGCTACATGTCATCATTGGAAAAGGCTTTTACAATTGATGAAAATATGTCAGGATTTAAAACACATGATTTTCATTATTTCATGAAGGTATTATCATCATTTAACTTTTAATGGTAACATTGATTAAGTACACAATATATTTTGATATTTTGTTGTGTGAGAAAAATTCCTAATGAACTTTGAGAAATTTATTTGATAACATATCATGCCATTGGAAATTAGGGGGTATTCATGTCATACTATTGACTTAAGGAATGCCATAAGTCAATTATCAACATTTGTAAGGTATGTGATATGAAATGTTTATGTGTGAGAGACATAGAGATATTATATTTCTTTTTAATTTTTGAGTAAAGGTTCATAATAATTTGATATTCTTTTATAATGTGGGTGACCTCAAAGGAGATACACCAATGTGAAATGGCAAAATGGAAGAAATAAATTGCATAAATTGTATGTATATTTGAGAAGGAGATCCCTACAAGTTTCATGGACCTATTGGTCCATTTACTTGTACACCTATTCAATGACATTGATTAGAGGTTGTCGTATCAATGAGGTGGATATTTTTCTTTGAGAGGTATATGGGAACTCTAAAAAGATATGTCTGACAAGAGGAACATTCAGAGGGTTGCATGGATGAAGGGTATGTATTGAATGAAGCATTTTTCTTCCTATGTGAATTCCTTGGTAAAGATTTCGAAGATGAGCCACACTTCTGGGATGAAGAACAAGCATCAAATATTATTGATGGAGAAAAACCACAATCTAATGGTGTTGAAGTAGAAAGTATTAAGTAAATTCATGATCATTGTGGTTGTTTCCTTGCAATAATTAATTTACTCTATAATTTATTTTTCAAATATACAACATGACATTTGGAGTTTGAAATAAACATGTTGACATGTAATAGGTGTAGAAGAAAGGAAAAAATCAAGTAAAAAAAATAGATGTTTATCTTATGCCTTTTATTGATGAGTTGCAACTACTATGGAAAGGCATAATAATGTATGACATATCACATCCTCCATCAAATAGGCCCTTCATGTTGTATGGTGTGTTATGTTTGACTATTCATGGTTTCCCATGACTTGGTGTTTGTTCTGGTAAGATAAATATTTACGTATTTACACTCATAATTTATTTTCATCACAACTTTCATACTTACATTTATACTATTATTTTTATGTTATTAACATTACTCACTGAATTGTAGGGCTTCATATTTGCATGTCCAAGATTTGCATAACAATTTCAAGGGAGTTATTCTAAAGATATACATAAATTTATTTATGCATACAATATGGTTTTTCTACCACTAGATCATATGTTTAGAAATTGCCAGAAGAATCAATTTGATGGAAATGTTGAAAATAGAGGCACTCATGATTATGGTTCCAAGTGATTGGCTTAATATGTATGAAGATGATGAATCGAAAGCTTGGGAGGATTTTTTTTTTTTGAGGTGATTCAATTAAAGAACCATAACAAGTTTTAGTTAATATTCCAGAAGGAATGAAAAAGTAATCTATATTTTATGAGCGCCCTTACTGGAAGGATCTATCAATACCTCACCTATTAGATCCAATGCACATCTTAAGAATGCCCCAGATTCTATATTTCAACATACATCAGGCAAAGAGAAAGACACCTTATCTTCAAGGAGAGATATTTCTCTTTCACTTACCAAATTTGATAGAAGACATTTGTGCCAAACACGGAAAATGAAACATATCCAAAAGCTCCATAGATTTTGAAAAAAAAAATATCTAAACCAACTAAAAAAATTCATCCATTCAATGAGGAAACCTATTGGCTACAGGTCATCATTGGAAAAAGCTTTTACAGTTGATGGAAATATGTCAGGATTTAAAATACATGATTTTCATTATTTCATGAAGGTATTATCATCATTTAACTTTTAATGGTAACATTGATTTATACATAATATATTTTGATATTTTGTTGTGTGAGAAAAATTCCTAATAAACTTTGAGAAATTTATTTGATAACATATCATGTCGTTGGAAATTAGGGGGTATTCATGTCATACCATTGACTTAAGGAATGCCATAAGTCAATTATCACCATTTGCAAGGTATGTGATATGAAATGTTTATGTGTGAGAGACATAGAGATATTATATTTCTTTTTAATTTTTGAGTAAAGGTTCATACTAATTTGATATTATTTTATTATGTGGGTGACCTCAAAGGATATACACCAATGTGAAATGCCAAAATGGAAGAAAGAAATTGCATAAATTGTATGTATATTTGAGAAGGAGATCCATACAAGATTGATGGACCTACAAGTCCATTTACTTATACACCTATTCAATGACATTGATTAGTGGTTGTCGTATCAATGAGGTGGATATTTTTCTTTGAGAGGTATATGGGAACTCTAAAAAGATATGTCCAACAAAAGGAACATCTAGAGGGTTGCATGGATGAAGGGTATGTATTGAATGAAGAATTTTTCTTCCTATGTGAATTCCTTGGTAAAGATTTCGAAGATGAGCCACACTTCTGGGATGAAGAACAAGCATCAAATATTATTGATGGAGAAAAACCACAATCTAATGGTGTTGAAGTAGAAAGTATTAAGTAAATTCATGATCATTGTGGTTGTTTCCTTGCAATCATTAATTTACTCTATAATTTATTTTTCAAATATACAACATGACATTTGGAGTTTGAAATAAACATGTTGACATGTAATAGGTGTAGAAGAAAGGAAAAACTCAAGTAAAAAAATAGATGTTTATCTTATGCCTTTTATTGATGAGTTGCAACTACTATGGAAAGGCATAATAATGTATGACATATCACGTCCTCCATCAAATAGGCCCTTCATGTTGTATGGTGTGTTATGCTTGACTATTCATGGTTTCCCATGACTTGGTGTTTGTTTTGGTAAGATAAATATTTACGTATTTACACTCATAATTTATTTTCATCCCAAATTTCATACTTACATTTATACTATAATTTTGATGTTACTAACATTACTTATTGAATTGTAGGGCTTCAAACAAAGGGCATATTTTCATGTCAAAGATTTGCATAACAATTTCAAGGGAGTTATTCTAAAGATATACATAAATTTATTTATGCATACAATATGGTTTTTCTACCACTAGATCATATGTTTAGAAATTGCCAGAAGAATCAATTTGATGGAAATGTTGAAAATAGAGGCACTCCCATGATTATGGTTCCAGGTGATTGGCTTAATATGTATGAAGATGATGAATCAAAAGATTGGGAGGACTTTTTTGATCGAGGTGATTCAATTAAAGAACCATAACAAGTTTTAGTTGATATTCCAGAAGGAATGAAAAAGTAATCTATATTTTATGAGCGCCCTTACTGGAAGGATCTATCAATAACTCACCTATTAGATCCTATGCACATCTTTAAAAATGCCCCGGATTCTATATTTCAACATATATCAGGCAAAGAGAAAGACACCTTATCTTCAAGGAGAGATATTTCTCTTTCACGTTCCAAATTTGATAGAAGACATTTGTGGCCAAACATGGAAAATGAAACATATCTAGAAGCTCCATGGATTTTGAAAAAAAATATCTAAACCAACTAAAAACATTCATCTGTTCAATGAGGAAACCTACTGGCTACATGTCATCATTGGAAAAGGCTTTTACAATTGATGATATGTCAGGATTTAAAACACATAATTTTCATTATTTCATGAAGGTATTATCATCATTTAACTTTTAATGGTAACATTGATTAAGTACACAATATATTTTGATATATTGTTGTGTGAGAAAAATTCCTAATGAAATTTGAGAAATTTATTTGATAACATATCATGTCGTTGGAAATTAGGGGGTATTCATGTCATACCATTGACTTAAGGAATGCCATAAGTCAATTATCACCATTTGCAAGGTATGTGATATGAAACGTTTATGTGTGAGAGACATAGAGATATTATATTTCTTTTTAATTTTTGAGTAAAGGTTCATACTAATTTGATATTCTTTTATTATTTGGGTGACCTCAAAGGAGATAAACCAATGTGAAATGCCAAAATGGAAGAAAGAAATTTCATAAATTGTATGTATATTTTAGAACGAGATCTTGACAAGTTTCATGGACCTACAAGTTCATTTACTTATACACCTATTCAATGACATTGATTAGTGGTTGTCGTATCAAGGAGGTGGATATTTTTCTTTGAGAGGTATATGGGAACTCTAAAAAGATATGCTCGACAAAAGGAACATCCAAAGGGTTGCATGGATGAAGGGTATGTATTGAATGAAGCATTTTTCTTCCTATGTGAATTCCTTGGTAAAGATTTTGAAGATGAGCCACACTTTTGGGATGAAGAACAAGCATCAAATATTATTGATGGAGAAAAACCACAATCTAATGGTGTTGAAGTAGAAATTATTAAGTAAATTCATGATAATTGTGGTTGTTTTCCTTGCAATCATTAATTTACTCTATAATTTATTTTTCAAATGTACAAGATGGCATTTGGAGTTTGAAATAAACATGTTGGCATGTAATAGGTGTAGAAGAAAGGAAAAAATCAAGTAAAAAAAATAGATGTTTATCTAATGCCTTTTATTGATGAGTTGCAACTGCTATGGAAAGGCATAATAATGTATGACATATCACGTCCTCCATCAAATAGGCCCTTCATGTTGTATGGTGCGTTATGTTTGACTATTCATGGTTTCCCATGACTTGGTGTTTGTTTTGGTAAGATAAATATTTACGTATTTACACTCATAATTTATTTTCATCCCAACTTTCATACTTACATTTATACTATTATTTTGATGTTATTAACATTACTTATTGAATTGTAGGGCTTCAAACAAAGGGTATATTTGCATGTCCAAGATTTGCATAACAATTTCAAGGGAGTTATTCTAAAGATATACATAAATTTATTTATGCATACAATATGGTTTTTCTACCACTAGATCATACGTTTAGAAATCGCCAGAATGTTGGGTTGTGTTATATTCTTTCCATGACTAACCTACTTAGTGAACCAGGGGGTTAGAGGCGGGGTGGCAGCCCCCCCTGTTTGTGGGGTTTGAGGGGGATGGGTAGCTCCCCTCTACGGGGTCCAGGGCAGCGCCCCGGGAATTTTTTTTTTATACCCTATATTAGGTTGGGCGAACCTACCTATGGTTTTCGATCCATGGTTTTGGACGCGATGGTTTTCAGAACATGGTATTGGATGCTTCGGCATGTATAAATATGTATTGTAACATTGAAAGGAACAAAAAATGAAAAATCAAGCTGGTAGTCCCAGTTTTGGGATCTAGTGGGAAATCTCTGTGTATATGTGTTTTATGTGTTATGCTCTCGCGTTGTTCATTTTTCTGTGATTTAGAATTCGTATGCAGGTAATTTCTGTACGGGGTTAAAACCTACATTTGGTATCAGAGCTATTTTGGCTTCAAGGGGACACCTTTGTTGATGAGGGGTTTCGCTCAGGCTTGTTGTAGACCCTGTTCAGTGGGAGATCTGCGAGATCGATTCTGGTGGTGAAAGAAGATGGCGAGCAGTGGAAAGATAGAGATTGAGAAGTTCAATTGTCAGAGTTTTGAGTTGTGGAAACTCAAGATGGAGGATCTGTTGGTGGATAAAGATCAGTGGATCGCGGTAGATCCAGATACTAAACCAACGGGAGTGACTGATGAAGAATGGAAGAAGTTGGATCGGAAGGCAAAGAGCACAATACGATTGTGTGTCTCAGATTCAATATTGTTGAATGTATCAGGGGAAGCTACGACGAAGGCTCTGTGGAACAAGTTAGGGACTTTGTACCAATCTAAGTCTCTAGTGAATAAACTATTCCTGCGGAAAAAGCTGTATAACTTGAGGATGAAAGATGGAGACTCGGTGACAGAGAATCTAAATGCATTTAATACTGTGGTAAGTCAATTATTATCTGTTGATATTAAAATTTCAGATGAAGATAGGTGCATCAGTTTGTTGTGTTCTCTACCAGATTCGTGGGATAGTCTGGTTATTGCAATAGGTAGTAATGCAATTTCTTTGCAGTTTGATGAAATAGTCTTAGCCTTGCTGACGGAGGAGATGAGACGGAAAAATATGGACAACCAGAATGGTGATGCCTTGTCTATACAAGGATGGTCCCGAAACAAAAACAAAAATAAGTCATCGAGTGGGAGATCTAAATCTAGAGGGAGATCTAAATCTCCAGGAAAACCTACAAAGGTGGTGTTCTGGAAATGCGGAAAGGAAGGGCACTTCAGAAGGGAGTGTAAATCTAAAGCTTTTGATAAAGGAAAAGGGTCTGATGATGCTCCTTCTGCAGAGGCGAAAACCACCTCAGATGAAGGTGGGCATGTGTACTTGGCTTCTTCAAGTACACATGTAGATCATGAGGCATGGTTGATTGACTCAGGTGCATCCTTTCACTTCACTCCCCATAGAGAGTGGTTTTGCGAGTATGAGAAATACGATGGTGGTGATGTCTTCTTAGGAGATGATAGTAAGGCTAGAATCATTGGTCGCGGGAAAGCAAAGTTGAAGTTGCAAGGTGGAAGGGTTAGAACCCTTCTGGGTGTTCTTCATATTCCTGCATTGGCTAGAAATCTGATTTCTGTAAGAAAGTTGGATGATGCGGGTGTAAAGATAGTGTTCGAGAAAGATACCTACAAGATGGTTCGAGGAGCACTGGTATTGATGCGGGGAGTTCGGATTGGAACTCTGTATAAGCTGCAAGGTAGCACTGTTGTTGATGGGTGCAATAGTTCTATGGTTCTTGAAAATGGAGCAGAAAATATAGGTCTCTGGAGAGAAGACCATGCTATGGCATCAAAGGCTTAGACATATTTGGGAGAAGGGCCTTCGAATACTTCATGGTAAAGGTATGGTAGAAGGTATGAGTAATAGCTCTCTGGATTTTGATTTCTGTGAAAATTGTGTATATGGGAAGCAGGATCGGGTGAGTTTCCCCTCTAGTGGGTAAGAGGACGAAACAAATATTAGAGCTTGTGCACAGTGATGTGTTTGACCTGTGAAAGTTCCATCACTGGGTAAGTCTGTGTACTATGTATCATTTATAGATGACTTCTCAAGGAATACATGGATATATTTCCTTAAGAAGAAATCTGAAGTCTTTGGCAGGTTTAAAGAATTTAAGGCTCTGGTGGAAAATCAGACAGAGAAGAAGATAAGGGTGTTGAGGACAGATAATGGTGGAGAATTTTGCAGCAAGGAATTTGAAGAATTTTGTAAGAAGTGTGGTATAGCACGGCAGAAGACTACTCCATATACACCTCAGCAAAATGGAGTCGCAGAAAGAATGAACAAGACGTTGAT
>APFE031417729.1:2719-47445 GCA_000404065.3 Pinus taeda | reverse complement strand
TATAATCCAATGTAAACAACCACACATAACTCAAGGATGCCTCACAGGTTTGCACAATTGACCTCTAATCATCACTCCAATGCATAGTTACATAGAATTTGTCACTCCATATGCATGGATAATCAAATCTATAGTGCTTCCATTTATCTATTAGGCTATACATACCAACACTTAACATACTTGATCCACATATGGGGGAAACTACTTGTTATTTTATCTATTGTTCATTGTGTCGCACCAATACTCCTGTACCATCAAATGTACACTGGATCAACAAGCCATTATCAAACACCACAATAATTCTATGCATAGGTCATATATCACATGTTCTAACATTCTCCATAGACATATAAAGGATCACACATTTAGGCTACTATTCAAATGCTAAACCATTCAATTTGATTATTGATGCAGTATGCTACAAAGATATGCATTGGCTTCAATTTGCACTACTTCCAACCGCACAACAATTATAAGGAAAAAACACACTTAAGGCTCTTAGGATTATCAACTTCTTCTGCTCTTACAATCCTATCACACTAATATCATGCACACGTGATCCATCACACTCCATAGGTATTCATGCCTCAAAACACACCAACATAGATATCAAAATGATGCACCCAATTGCTTAGTTCATACACACTAAAACTTTGTTGCAAGACAAGTCAAATCACTACAATATCTTTATCAATTTATTATGTCATGTTGTGATCATTAGTCATAGGGGAATTTGATTTTATTAATGGGGTTATACTAGAGATTTTTAGGGCCACCATTACACACTCAATTAATGCTTTATGTCACTTTTTCAAATTGGAAGAGATATTTCCATATCAATCGTCCTCCCTATCTATATCTATCTGATAAATCAACCCCGCAAAAAAACAATTTCCTGTACCATAACAAATCTAACAAATCTATATTTCTCATGTCTTGTCCTTCTAATATTGCTTGTAATTTCAGATCTTTTATTGATGAGAAAAAATGTATATCTAAAGGGAAAGAAACTGCCCCATTTTATAGCTTATAAAAGGGTACAAGGTAGGGGGATGACATCATCTTTTAAAAGATATAATTTTATTAATTGAGATTTATGACCGATTTTGTGGGGCCAACCTTGAATGGTTTTGGTTGTGACTGAGGTAACCTTTCAATTAACAAATATCTTCAAATGGAAATCATTATAACCTCCTTTTAAGCAAATATTTTCCATGGAAACCAACCCAATTGGTCGGGATTTGACCCTGTCAATGGGGTCCATTTTCTTTAAAGGGGCATATGTGTTCAACTACGAGGAGCCAAATGGTATGCCACTTACCATTGGAGAAAATATGATGAGTAGTATTAGATGATGATGGTCAAGTATGCATCTTCACATTCATGTTTCATAACAAGAGTGGAGAAAGTGGGGCTTTATGGATTTGGGATTTCTTTACTCTCTTCTAGGGTTTCTTGTCCATTGGTACTTCCAATCATTGTAATCCACATATATTAAAAGTTTTCATGTCAAATATTATTCAAGACATCCTCAAGACTCTCCTTCTCTTCTTTGTTTCTTCCAAAGAGGATCTTCTCTTCATGTTTCTCACAAACAACTGATTTTGACATCAATGACAACACCATTCAACAAGATATTAAATATATTTTAGAAAAAATGGCCATCACTAAGTAGGATTTCACGAAAAATATCTAGATCTTGCATAAATTAGCTAATTGGAAGGAAATCTAATTGGAAATAACATCTACATAGTTAACGACAACATTGTTTTGAGTATAATATATAAAAAATTAATCTAGGTATATGATAATTCGATTCACATCCCATGGCATGGGAAAAAAACCATGAAAAGTATCTATAGGAACATATTAATAATTGAATATCAATATAAGGAGGGCTAGCTGAAATGAGCATAGACTAAACAATGGAGTCTTCAATGATATTCACTCTGCCACCCTGGGAATCAAGGAATGTATGGGATTTGAGAAATTTGACATGCTTGTTTGGTTCTGGAAACCTAAACATATTTCTAAAAACCTTAGGAGTGAATAAAATAAGGTTCTTCTTCAATCTCAATAGTTCTACTCTTTTAGATCAAATCGATTAGTGCATGAATACATAATTTCCCTGAAATCAAATACCTTTAGAAAACATGCAACATCAGCCAATCCACTATTCCAATTCTTGTTATTTTGTTTCTCCTCTATACTCAAATTCAAATACCATTAATAGGTGGTCAAGAAATGGAAGTTCCTATCTATCATGTATGTGAATTATTTTTATCCCCACAAATGTTCTCCTTCTTCCTTTTAATCACCATATTGCTTATTTTTTCAATGCACTTAAAAATACACGATATATCAATGAGGTTTTACAGAGATCTTAGATGTATAAATCTCGATTTATGGTAGCATTTGTATAAATTCCCATTGTAGATCACCTGTTAGTGCAATATACCAAAGCAAAACACTTGATCTATTTCTACAAACAATTTAGCGGAAGCTTAATCGAACATGAGCAACATCAAGCATGAAAAAATATAACTGAGAATGAGAATTAATCAACCATAACACAGAAGATATATCACTGGGGAAAGCACCAGCCTAAAACCCCAACTCTGTATTATCATACAAGTGGAAATCTTGTTCAAGTTACAAAAAGAATCAGCTCTCAAGCTATCGTGCTCTCTCTGTAATCAAACAATTCAGCTCACAGACTCAATAGACATAGAATATATCTTCCTCAAGCCCTCCAAGCCTCCTATTTCATTGCGCAGTATTATTGGGGTCCAATGATATCACATGTGTGAATTGGCCTCATCACACTCACTGTAACCTCAGGTCCAACTGCGCAATTCATAAAGAATAATATTCTTTCTACATGCAAGGAATATTCACCAAGGAATATCCTTGCAACTGATAGTACATTGTCCCTCCATCTGATCTCAACTGGGTCTCTGACTGAACTGACATGCATGAGTTATCCATGAGTGAATACTTATTTATCTGAATTACAGTAGTTACATGCATGAAAGCATTAACTAACTGAAATCTCATTACTTTAACAAACTATTAAATTAATCTAACTGGACTTGACTAAGTTAAACTAAGTCAACTGATTACAACTTCAAGTTTGATTTTCCTTAACTAATTAACTCAAGATGAATTAATTAATTAATTTTCAAATTGTTGTTGATATCAAATTCGAATTTTACTTCCTATATTTAGTCTAGGGACTTACTAAAATAAGAAGGGATCTCGAAATGCTATTTTTAGAAAAGATATTTTTAGCATTTTCACTTTTCACCCATCGTTGCTAAGACCTCCAATGGTTGAGCTACTATTTATAGTCGGGCTATTTATAGTAGTGCTATTTTTAGCAAATTCTATTTTTAGCATTTCTTGTTGCACACTTTTCAACACTCCCTCTCAACAAGAAAGGGATTATCATCAACCCTGATCCTGTCTCTGTGGAAATCGAACTTGCATTTTGACAATTCCTTAGTCAAAATATTTGCATCCTGCTCCTTGGTTGAAACATATGCAACAACATGATCCTCTTGACCACACAATCCCGTAAATGATGGTAATGGATATCTATATGCTTGGACCTGTCATGAAACACTGAATTCTCAGAGAGTTTTATGCAACTCTTATTATCACAGTATATCATTGTAGGATCCATCATCTAACCAAACAATCCCACTAGAATCTTCAGCATCCAAATGGCCCCGCATGCTACCTGACTGGCAGCCATGTATTCAACCTCTGCTGAGCTAAGTGAAACTAATCTATGTTTCCTGCTATACCAAGAAATTGTAGTTGAACCAAGGTTAAAGATTCCTCCAAAAGTTCTCTTCCGGTCTGATGGACTACCTGCCCAATCTGCATCCATGAAGCCTTGCAGCTTCACTCCCTCTGCCTGTCTGTACCATAATCCGTATTGTGTAGTGCCTCTAAGATATCTCAGCGCATGCTTCGCTGCCTTCCAAAACAGCTTGGTAGGCTTAACCATAGCTTGACTCAACTAGTTCACCACAAAGCATAAGTCGGGTCATGTGTTCACCAGATACATGAGTGAACCCACCAACTGCCGATAAATAGTAGCAGCTACTACCTCACCTGAAGTAGCATCCTCCTTCCTCCAGTTCCCAACTAGAAGAGTCTGCATGGGCTTGCACTTCTCCATGTGAAAGCACCTAAGTATCTCATGTGGCATACTTGACTTGAGACACAAATACTTCCCATCTTTCTGCCACACTTCCATGCCTAGAAAGTAGTGCATGAGGCCCATGTCCTTCATCTCGAACTCTCTTGCAAGGTCCTCCTTGCAAGACTGTATCAGCTGGTCATCACCTGTCAAAATCAGATCATCGACATAAAGTACAATAATCAATGGCTTACCATCTACCATGATGTGGTATAGGTTTGCATCTACTTCACTCTTGGTGAAGCCCAACCCGGTGAAATAGTTGTCGATCCTGGTATACCAAGCACAGGGTGCCTGCTCCAGCCCATACAGTGCTAACTTGAGTCAACAGACATACGACTCGCGATCGAAGGTCTCAAATCCTTTGGGTTGCTCAATGTATACCTCTTCCTCAATCTTCCCATTGATGAATGTTGTCTTCACATCCATCTGATGGATCTTCCAACCCATCTGAGTTGATAGAGCTAGCATCGATCTGATAGATGAGTACCTTGCTACGGGAGAAAAGGTCTCATCATAGTCAATCCCCTCAACCCGTGAGAAACCTCTGGCAACAAACCTTGCCTTGTGTTCCTCAACACTGCCATCAGTTCACTGCTTTACCTTGTAAAGCCATCAGGAACTAACCACTGATTTGTCCATAGGTCTAGGGACAACATCCCACACAGTGTTCCGCATGATAGAATCGTACTCTTCTACAATTGCATCAACCCAGACTGGTTACTGCATTACCTCCTAAAAAGAAGAAGGTTCGGTCGCTACACACTCCCCAACCAAGGCCATGTAGCCAGTGTATCTTTCGGGAGATCTCCTTTGTCTACACTGAGAGGATGGCTACCCCACATTCTCTCTCTCATCCTGTATCAATCTGTCAGCTTCCTACGAGTGTTTTCGCCCATCTCTGGAAGACTCTCCAAGAGTGGTGGACTCCACTACTGGATCCTCTACATGTGGCTGATCCACATCATCAGGAGGCTCCTCCTCCTTTGGAACTAAAAGTTCCTCATCACCATGCAACTTGAGCTCCCTCTCAAGTGACACTCGCATGGCTCTCCGCTCGTCGAACTTCAGATCCCTTCGCACTATGGTCCTTTGACTAGCAGGAAGAAACACATGATAGTTATGGGGTGTATTTGTGTACCCCACAAGTATCCCCAACTCAATTGTTGGGTCTAGCTTCTTCCGAGCATCTTTGGTCACATGACAGAAAACTGGTGATCCAAAGGTGCGGAAGTGACTCACATCTGGTTGCTTCCATGAAAAAGCCTCCATAGGTGTCTTCATTCCCATGATACGATGAGGACTTCTATTCTGAAGATACACTATTGTATTGCATTACTCATCCCATAGATGAAGTGGTAAGCTTTGGTCATGCAACATCGCTTGAGTTGCTCCCACAATAGATATGTTCTTCCTTTTGGCCACTCCATTCTATTGTGGTTTATGAGGTGCCGTCAGTTCCCATTTAATTCCTTCTACATAACAGAAGTCTTTAAACTACTGGGAAACATACTCTCCACCATTGTCGCTACGCAAGGCTTTTACTTTCTTACTAGATTCTTTCTCTGCCAAGGCTTTAAACTCACAAAATCTCAAGAAGGTCTAATCCTTCTTTTACATAAAGTAGATCCAACATATACGAGAAAAATCATCAATAAAAATAACATAGTACCTTTGTTTAGCGGTGGAGGCTGTAGAGAATAGTCCACATACATCTGAGTGAACTCGCTCCAAGATTTCTCCAGCTCTACTATCCTGATCTTGAAAGGAAGGTTTCACATACTTACCCAGGGTGCATCCTTTGCATGTCTGTTTGCTCCAGTTTTCCCTTGGGTAAGACAGTATAAATTTGTTGCATGATCTTCAAGGCCCCGTGATGCAAGTGGCCTAGTCTTCTATGCCACATCTCACCAACATCTTGGATTTGCACCACCTCTTCTTTGGAACTCAGTGCAGCACAGTCATCTACCTCCAGCTTGTAGAGATTCTTTACTCAAATCCCTGTTCGCTTGGTCTATCCAGTGTCGATATGCCTCAAGAACACTTTTCCTTTACTAAATACTACATCATAGCCTTTATCTTCTAGCATAGAAATAGACACAAGATTATTTTTCAAACTTGGTACATATTTAACAGCAGACAGGGTGAGAGGAGCACCATGCTCCCTCTAAAACACAACTGTACTTTCACCTGAGACACAGTATTTTCCATCATTTCCCATCTTGATCCGCATCTGGAGATCCTTCTCCTCCAATGTACTGAAAAGATTCTTGTCACCCGACATGTGGAAAGAAGCTCCATTGTCTAGGTACCAAACACATCCCACCATGGATGAAATCATGCATGCGATAAGCGAGATATCCAGCTCAAATTGTGTAGCTAGTGCATCACCATCATATCCCTTTGAGGAACCCTTCTTGGATTTCTTATGTGGACAACTCATAGCATAATGGACCACTTCATGACAGTGAAAGCATTGCACCTTCAACTTGTCAACATTCTTCCCACCATGAGAAGATTTGGATTGGGATGCATTCCCTTTCCCTTCCTTAGTTTTACTCGCTGAAGCTATACTTTCTTCATCATCTTATTTTGATGAAGATCCATCCCTGGTGCTCCGCCTTATCTCCTCCTGCATTAGGTCTGACCAAAGTCGTTCCCAATCTAGCAGTTTCTCTCTTCCATTAACCGAGTCCTAGTAGCTATGCCAGCGCTTAGGAAGAACGAGGAGTGCTAGACTCACCATGTCATCATCAACAGTCACGACCCCTACACTTGCAAGCTCATCCCTGCAGGTGGTGAGCTTGTTTAGTAACGTAGAGATTGTGTCGCCCTTTTCGCACTTGATCTTTTAAAGTTTGTCCTTCAATGCCAGCTTCCTCTAATCGCTACTATTCTGATAAATATCTTTCAATGTTTTCCACATTGGAAATGGAGTCTCCTTCCCATGGAGGCTCGAGACAATGTGATCTCGAACTCCCTCCAGGAGGATTCTCCTTTCTCTAGCCACACACTTTTTCCATTCCACCAGTTGAGTAGCATCACTCGGCTTTTGGACTTCTTGATCAATGAAGTCCTCGAGACTATTATCTTCCAATACTAACTCAATGTGATCCTTCTAAGCTATATAATTCTAACTACCATCAAGGGCATATTCGAGTCTTATACCACTGAACGCCATCGGTGAAGTAGATGTGATAAGAACTCAATTCAATATTCAGAAATCAAACTTCATACTTCTCCTGCTTGTATATTGTTCTTTCTTTATCACCTTTGCTCTGATACCATGTAGAAATTCCCACTATAGATCACCTGGTAATGCAATGTACTAAAGCAAAACATGTGATCTACTTCTACAAACAATTTAGCGGAAGCTTTATCGAACATGAGCAACATCAAGCATGAACAGATATAACTGAGAATGAGAAGTAATCAACCATAACACAGAAGATATATCACTTGGGAAATCACCAGCTTAAAACCCCAACTCTGTATTATCATACAAGTGAAAATCTTGTTCAAGTTATAAAAGAATCAGCTCTCAAGATATCCTGCTCTCTCTGTAATCAAACAATTCAGCTCACAGACTCAATAGACATAGAATATATCTTCCTCAAGCCCTCCAAGCCTCCTATTTCCTTGCGCAGTTTTGATTGGGGTCCAATGATATCACATGTGTGAATTGGCCTCATCACACCCACTGTAACCTCAGGTCCAATTGCGCAATCCATAAGGAATAATATTCTTTCTGCCTGCAAGGAATATTCACCAAGGAATATCCTAGCAACTGATAGTACATTCTCCCTCCAACTGAACTCAATTGGGTCTCTGACTGAACTGACATGCATGAGTTATCCATGAGTGAATGCTCAGTTATCTAAAGTACAGTAGTTACACGCATGCAAACATTAACTAACTGAACTCTCATTAATTTAACAAAGTATTAAATCGATCTAACTAGACTTGACTAAGTTAAACTAAGTCAACTGATTACAACTCGATATTACAACTCATCCTTATCTCTTTAACTGAAGGTTAAATTCCTCAATTAATGGAGAATTTGATGCATGTCCTCACATAGACTTCAAGTATGATTTTCCTTAACTAATTAACTCAAGATGAATTAATTAATTAATTTTCAAACTACTGTTGATGTCAAATTCAAATTTTACTTCCTATGTTTAGTCCAGGGATTGACTAAAATAAGAAGGGATCCCGAAATGCTATTTTTATAAAAATTATTTTTAGCACTTTCACTTTTCACCCATTGTTGCTAAGACCTCCAATGGCTAAACTGCTATTTATAGAGGGGCTATTTATAGTAGTGCTATTTTTAGCAATTTCTATTTTTAGCATTTCTTGTTGCACACTATTCAACAACATTTAGTAACACATCCCTTCATTACACACCATCTTTTTCAAACTATGAAAGAATGATAACAAGAATCTAATAACCCATGGTAATTCTTTACTAGTGGATAATTCACATAGTACAATATCAATTCCTTTTTTCCATGGAGATCAAACTTTCTTAATGAGATTTCAATTAGCCTCAAAACAAGTAAATAATTTATTTTCACGAAATATGGGTTATAAGAAAATAATTCACTTTAAGATAGTATTATAATGTTCCTTATGTGGAAACTTAATGAGTGTAGAGGAAACAATGTGCAGAGGAATGGGTTGTGCAAAAGATAAGGCAGGAATGTCCTTTGCACACTTAGAAAATTGGATGTGTACGAAGTAGTGCAATTATTAGCAATATACAAAGTAAGGGATGTGTGGAGGGAAGGGAGGTGTGTAAAGCATAGGATAATGAGAAAAGTTATCCATGCCATTTTTTATAGAAATGACTAAGTCAAGAGAAACATTTCGCACATTATTTTTTAGAGAAATGACTAAGTATGAAATTTGGGGCACAAAAAAGCAATACATGATGGAGGTGATGGTATACAAAAATTGATCAATGAATTTCCATAAAAAAAATATTTCTTGATCTTGTGGTATTTCTTCAAGAACCATAAATGTCCTCTTATAAGGGAATTGTTTATTTCCAAAGTGACCATTTGTTTTAGTGGGGATTCTTACATAAATATAGGTAATTATAACACCACATCAAATCATTCTTTCACATAAATTTATCTAATTCACTGAAGACCTATTATATTTATTGAATTATTTTGCACGTCTTTTGATCTTGCTTCTATTTCATCCTTGCTTATTTCACTCAATAAAATTGAAGATGGTAATACCACAAACAAATCCATGTGCATCTTTGTCTTTCCTTGAGATTGCACTAATCACCACTTTTTTTCTTTTTTCTTTTTTGTCAATTTCGAACTAATAACCTAGAATATTTGTAACCCAAATTTTCTCGTCTTCTAAATATAATTATGTTCCAAGAATTACTTCAAACTATCATAATTTCTTGTTATCTTGAAGTGTCTTCCTAATGTGTATGGGTTTCATTTCTTACACAAATGCAATATAACTAACATTTCGTTTTGATAGATAGGTTTGAGTTCATTATTTCCTTCACATTGTTGGATTTCAAAGGAAACAATCCTTCCTTCTTGCATAAAAAATACAACAACTTCATGCTTTGAGGCATCACACTACATAACAAAGATGTTTGTGAAATCATGTGGCCATGATTGAAGTTATACACATGTGCTCCTTAAGTTTTTCACAAACTTTGGTTCGGCCTTTCTTGAGTCTAAGAAAATGTCTCCTTTCACATAAATATTATTAAGGGTGCTTCCATTTGACCATAACTCTTGACAA
Source organism: Pinus taeda (assembly GCA_000404065.3). NCBI lineage: Eukaryota > Viridiplantae > Streptophyta > Pinopsida > Pinales > Pinaceae > Pinus > Pinus taeda. The sequence goes on along the minus strand of APFE031417729.1, from coordinate 37,451 downwards.
ACTCGTCGTATTAGTAGATCAATCCTATGAATCTTTTGATACTTTTTAAGTTTATGGGAATTGACCATTCCATTGTAGATTTAATTTTGTTAGGTCTAGTTTGACACCTTCATGAGATATAATATGACTTGAATATTACATTTTTTGAATCCCAAAGGAACATTTGGAAGCATTTGAATATATCCATTTCTCTTCCAAAACTTTTAAGATCATGTCAATATGTTGTACATGCTCTTCCTACCATTTATTTTAGATTAATATATCATCAAAAAATACTAAGGTTTGAAAATAGAATTCATTAAACTTTGAAATTTTGAAGAGTCATTAGTAAGGTCAAAAAAGCATTTCCAAAAACTCATAATGGCCTTCATGTGTTCTAATAGCTATTATTGAGATGTCTTCTTTCCTCATGCTAATTCAATAGCATCTAGAACAAAAATCTAAATTGGTAGAGAAATTTTTTTCTTACATTTCAACTAATAACTCAACAATGAATAAGATAGGAAACTAATCTTTAATGATCATTCTATCAAGCTTTTTATAATATAGAGATATACACCATAAACATTCCTCTTTTTAAACCATCATCGGTATGGAAGACAAACAAATTTGGCTAGTGTCTAGTATTTCTTGAACCATACACTCAATGTCAATGTTTTATGTATATGGGTACCAACATCAACTTATGACTTCGACTTTTTAGTAATCTTTTTTGTTTTTGACATGCACCTTTTAAAATTGTAATTTTCTACCAACCTTATTGTAATGGGTGTTATTCATGGCCATTTATTGCTCTTCAAAAGCATCTAGCTCTTTATCATCCAACTCTTTAACTAACCTTTGACATCTCATCCAAATTTGATGCTACCTAATGTGGGATGGTAGCACTATCCACTTCCATATTTGCAGGTCATTATTCTTGTTGTGATTCTCTTTTACTTGAACTCTTTCTTTTACAAGAAGTAACAATATGGGACCTTCATCAGCTACCATAAAGGCATGTTTCTTCCCCATGATCTCCACCTAATCATGCTTCATTAATCTCTCCTTGCTTCTTCTTTAATGCAGAAGGAAACATTCACCCCAAATAAGAAAAATAAGTATTTTAAATTGTGAATTTAAACAACAATTGAAATTTGTTAAATTAATAAATGAGAATGGGCCAAATTGATGAGTGATTTTGCTAAATAAATATCATTGAAATAAAATCAACATGATTTCAATCTTACGTAGGTTTGGATCTCTACCATGACGTAATGCTCTCAAATGTGACATCGTTGAGATCAAAATATGTTTTACTAGATTTGCAAATTCCATCTGGATATTAATAACAACAACCATGACCGTTCTATAATAAACATTATTGAAAATCACAACCATTATAGAATAAACACCATTCACAATAATGACTTTTCCAGAAAAAAACACCATTCTTTTGCACTTTACCTATTAACGGGAAACATATGAGAATAATCCTCAAAAAAGTAAATATGAATGCTTATAATGTAGATTTTTTAGATAAGTGATAATATAATTTACCAAAGAGTAAAAAAGAAATCAATTATTTGAACAAATTAGTTGGCCCTTCACCCTAGGATTGAAGCCTCTCCACTTTTATTCTTATCCCGATGGCTTATGGCTCTAGCCTTTTCTCTCAGCCTTGATTTTTTCCTTACCACTATATGTCTCTCCCGTCGATCTCGTTGCTTCCCAACTAACACATTTTCTCCCCTCTATGGTAATTGATTCTGACTTGGATATGATAGACTAATTTGACTGCTTTGATCATTGATAGAATTTCACACCCAGAATGAGTACAATTTGGTTTGTCTTGTCTCTGCAGTCTCATTTTTATGCATCCCATTTTCTCCCACATCATAGTGCCCTCTCGACATGTTTTCATTTCCTCAGCCTCCATCTCGCCAGGGATTGTCACTCATTGGTCCAAACTCCCATCCCCCCTCACTAGTTTGTAAGAGTGTTTCCCCATATTTTCCTTCTTATCCCTTGTGTTGTCCCTCTGTCATGCCTTCCCATTCCTCTATTGGTCACTCTTTGTCACCCCTACCCTCATCCCTTGCTCTAGAAAATTTTTCATCCTCACTAAAACTTGATCAAGGCTTAACCTTCCCACATCTTTTTAATAGTAGGAAAAGAAAATCACATTAAGGATATTCCTCATCTCTTTGGGAAAGTTTTGGTACCCAATTTTTGGGGTGAAAAACCCTTGAACAAATCCATGTACACTTGTTTGTAGGGAAATTGGAAACCTCACTTGGGTTACTTCCTCACCACCCACATTTTGATTAGATACTGGGTAGGATTCATTTTCACCTTAGAGGAAAACTGTAATAGGATTATGGAGCAAGAATGGAGTTGCAATATTTCTAGCCTCTCCTTAAAAAATTGGATTGTCAATTTTGATCCCTCCCATGAATCTATCTCCAAACAAGAATATTGGGTGATCCTTCCACACATCCCACTCATTTTCTAGTTTGAAAAGGTGCTAGAAGCTATAGGTGATAAAATTAGAATATTTTCAAAGTTATAATACAACTATGATAGGAAACTATACTTGGGAGACAAATTTGGATGTAAGTGGAGGTGGATATTAGTTGGGGTTTACTAGGGGAAATTCAACTAACATTCATCACACTTATTTGGACTCATAAACTAGACCATTAGAGGCTTCCTTTATGATTATTCATATGTCACTCCAAATGATAGCTCATAGTAAACTTCTCAAGGTTTGGATTCATGCTACCATAGAAGAAATGAATCTAGAAAAGAAAGGTAGCTACATTTGCACTAGGGGAAGGAGAAAAGATTACTTGCAAAGTAGACCTGCCTAACCCAACATTTTCTCTTAATTCCATGAAAGATCCTTCACATTAGCCAAAGTTCCCTTCGGAAATTCAATATCATGGAAAGAATTAAAAACCCCTTACTAATATTTATCATGTCTCTATTTCAAGTTTCTCCATTTTGGTTTCTCCTTCTCTTCAATTTTTATCTTCCTCTCTTCCATCGACTCCCTCTTTTTTCCCCTTCCCATCCCCTTTGAACCTATACCCCATCCCTCATCACATTATTCTCCCACAAAATCCTCTTCATTACCCTTATCTTTATCTCCCCTTCCCTCATCCTTGTTCCTTCCCCTTCGATGGAAACTCCCCTTCACTCGGCCAACCATCCCCTCCTCTTTTCCCCTTCCCTTTGCAAAGGCCCCTAAACCCCTTTTATCTTAGAATCCTTATGAAATATTCCCTTTTTAAAACTAAATTAAGTTTCTCGCCTCATGGGAGGTTTGGCTCTAGACCCATCCTATCCAACCTAGTGGGTTGGAAGCACATCTTCTCAAAGCATAACAAAATGCTATCCTTGACATTCCACATTGGGAAAAATATACCATTAAAGGCCCCTAGAGTAGGAAAATTTGTCTCCTCCCCTCCAACATGTCCCTCCTTAAATACTTGACACTTAGAGGATGCCCTAAAACTTCTAGCCCTCAAATTCCTATTCTATCTCCACCAATATAACGTCCTCTTCCTCCAAGAAATAATGGTTGAAGGTTCAAAAGAAAGAATTTTTTATAACCTTACTTGAAAAATTAGTCATTTTCTAACTTGCATTTTGATGGTCTTTCAAGTGGGTTAATAATGTGCTAGAGTCCCCACATACATGTCTTCAACTCTTGCACTTACAGTTTGATATCTTGATCTCCCTAGATATAAATGAACTAGACCAAATTGTCTCAACATGAAGAATATGTATGACACCTTTATCATAATTTTCCTCACAAAATTCTTATCAGTTCTATGTGAATCATTAGACCCACAATATCTATTTATCTATCTATATTAGAAATCCACACCTTTAAAATATTTGATTTTGTTGTTTTTGTGATCCACATGAAATAATGGTTTCGCATTCAGTTGATAATACATTAATGACATTAAGTTAATATGAGACTCGTACAAAAATGATTTCCGCTGCTTGTCCCCTTGTTAGTCAAGATATATATGTAAGTTATTGTACATGATTATATTTTAAGAAAACTTATTATATTAATGAGCATGTTATCCATTAAAAAAAAAACAAATTGTTCTCTTTCTAGTGTTTTTCCACATTTGAAATGCAACTTGAGAGTCTGAACTTAATAATTCCTGAAAATTTTGTCATCCAAACTTGTTTTTTTTAACTGATATGTTGTTGACCATATAATAGCTTCATGCAAAAGGGAAGAATATGTCTTCCCATATGGATCTATTTTATACCGCTTGAAAGATTCCATTTTAAAAGGGTATGCTTCTCACACTCAAGAAAAATATCCTGAACACTATTCCAAACTAAAATGTTCTAGGATTTTTTTCTAGAAGGAGATGAACCTGCAGTGTTGAAATTCAATATTCATGAAATGGAACAATTATTATAACTTATGCATTAATCCTTCCAAGTTTCTGAGCTCAAAAAGCTCAATTATGAGGCTTAATAGTCTCAATATTTGAGAAGCAATTCAAATAGGTGACATGATTCTCACAAAAATGTGGGTGCATTATCATAGGCTATTGTGAAATTCATTTCAACAGACAAATAAATTCACAAAATTTGTTAATTATTAAATCATAGATATGATTGGGTATGGATATCTATAATCAAATAATTCAAACATGTCCATATGCAACATACGAGAGGAATTTCATTTAGGATGATCAACATCAATCCTTTGTATACCTGACTCTAAATTTAACCATTTTTCTTTCAATTTCCCCATAATTAAATTGATTTAACTATTTCTAGCCTTACCTATGGTTCCTTTCCAGGTAGAATTTTTTTACCATTCTCACCACTGTGATTTTTGGTGGACAACCTGTAACCTATTGATATGATTTAGAATATTAGTTTGCAGTGCTAATATCTTCCTCAGATTATAAACAAAATGCTTTCATTTTTCTTAAGGATTCATCAATTTTTGCAAGTAAAATGAAGAGTTTTTATGCTAATTTTATGAGCAATTTAACATAAACCAGAAACTAAACAGCGGCATAAACATGTACAGAACATCATGAAAAACACATTACAACAAGCACATGATAAAGGTGTTCACCCCTCCTTGGGCCTCTCTATTATGCTCAAAAATGTAAAACTTTGTTTTTACAATGCTCAAATGCTTCTGAAACCTGCTCCAATGATCCAGAATGTTGAAAAATGGCCATCTAGCCTCTTTTTGCATCCAATTTGGTGGAAAATTGAAGAATTTATGACTTCCCCTTGTTTTCCCATTATTCGCTCCACAAATTGCCCCATTTTCGACATGATCCTATAAATTAGCCTCAAAAACATGCTAATTGGGTGAAAATTTCGTCATGTGGTGGGCCATAATCTGTTGGCACCGACTGCCCATCACAAATCGCAATCAGCGAAGTCCTGTGATCATATGGATTGTGAAGTAGGCGGGTGATATGTGATTGTGGTTTGGAGGACCTGGAGGAACTCTTAACTGGAGCTTATAAATGTATCGCGTCGTGGATCCTTTCATAATTGGTGGAGTACCAGGGTCCTGCGCATGTCGGACTTTGCACCATATTTCTATTTGTTATTGTGATATCACATCGTAACCCAAACCTACCGAGGTCCAATTCTATAACACCTCCCTTCGCTAATGTCTGATTGTGATCCATCGCGTCGCGCCTCCGGCCGATCCTTGAATGCCTTCCCGCCTGCCTTATCGCATCGCAACCCTTCCCTGCTATGGAGCCGATTTTTAATGCCAACCTATCTACGATTGTGACTTTTGACATGCGGGGGCCAATGGCGGTCGGCCACTTGGCACCTTCCCATTTGCTGAAGGGCCTTGCCACATCATCCAATCCTACCATGTGTCTAAGTCAAACCTGAACTTTAACTTTCTCTAACTTCTTCATATAAGCTCATATTTCAGGGTCATTCACACCGTAGGAATCAGAATAATGAGCTCTTCAATTTGAAGCTAATTTTATCAAAATTCTCACACTTCGATTTTTTAGCCTAATTTTGAGCACCTGATCACTCCTCCCCACTGGAAGTCTTTTGGACCCCAAAATATCACTTTCAATTATCTAGCAGGTGAGGTTACAATTCCCTCACCTTTCCAATCTCGATCCACTGATCACTAAATTGGAACTTTTGATCTACACAATCCTTGTTGTGCCTTTCTATGCACTTGCCTTTAACCTTTTCAAGTTGTTATTGCACTGTTTGATGTAACATTTGGAGTCATTCAATGAACTCTTTGGCCTTGTCCATGTTACTATCAGTAGAAACATCCTTCTTACCAAAATGATACAATACATTATGATGCAAATGGTAAACAAATTCCTCCACTTGATTCCTTTTACTCAAGCTTGAATATACATCTTGAAAGTATGTAATTTTATGAACATAACTTTCATGTAAAACAAAAGGATGCTTGAGGAAAATAGTTATACAAATTATAGGCCTAGAAATTACATCAACAAACATGTTTCTTATACCTTTTGACCGAGTGGAATAGTAGAAGAATACCCATCCAATGGAAGAGCCTTTGTCATTGCAACTTAAACACTTTATCATTTAAAATTTCAAAATAAAAAGAAATGGGCTTACCACATTGCAAAAATATTGCACCCATGGCATAGTCACATACAACAACCTGAAACTTAAATGATTGTCTCAAGTCTGGAAAAGCAAGTACTGGAGTTGTACTAATATTTTGTCTTAAAGCATCAAATGCCTCTCGTTGTTTGCCTCCCCATTGGAAGACCTTTTTCACAACTTCCAACGAATGCAAATGAACTACAATAGAAGAAAATTTAACAAAATTTCTACTCCAACATTGGGCTTCTCCTAGAAAACCTCTTATCCAAATGACTATCTTGAGCCTGCCTACGCAAATTGTGAGCGGAGCAAAGGCATCTGCAGCTTCATGGGGATGTATGATTCCTTCACCTGTGTCTGCAGGAGTGGATTCAATACCACCACAGACTATTACGGCTTCAATCTTGGAGAGATCTAGCTTTATCTCACCTTCTCCACATGCCACGCAGACTACCAAAAAACCCTTGCAAACCTGACAATGCTTGGAAGAACCCATTTCATGACTCAAGTATATCAAAGAATCTTTATCCAACATATACTTTAACATCTTCAGAAGCAAATGTTCTTGACATACGACATCAAGTATTTTTTTCTCATGCATGACATGTTCATAATGAAATTTTTTGAAAATGAAAATGTCATCCAAATAGACTATCATGTCTAGAAATGGATTCAGCATATCTTTCTTCATATGCATAAAAGTAGTAGGAGCATGGAAAAGATTGAAAAGCATAAAAACCAATTCGAACAAACCTTGCTTGGTTTTGAATGTCGTCTTCCCTATATCTCCTTCAACAATTCTACTTTGATGAAAACCACTTCTTGAATCCCATTCAAGGAAATTCTTACCATTCTTCTTAGGCGCCAGAACAAGAGGTGCACCACACGATAAAGGAGTAGGCCAAATGATCCTTTTATTCATTAATCCCTGGATTTGCATCTTAATTTATGTGCTTTCCATCACTGGAATCCTGTACATGCCAATGTTAGGAAGAAGACACTTTTGTTGCAACTGCAACTCAAGTTGGATTCACCTCTTGGGAAGTAATCCCTTTGATTCCTGAAAGTTTACAACAAATTGGTTAACAACGTCAACCAAATCAGTTTTCAAATTCGAATTACAACCATAAAATGCTTCATAATCAATATCATTCTCAGGTTTAATCATGAGAAGCATAAAATTCTTTCCCAAATTCACCAGTCTTTTCATCTGCCCTGCATTAACAAGCGAAATATTTTCTTGCTTTGAGCTCTCACAATATATTCTACTCCATTTTTTAATAAATGATATTTGTTTTCATGTCGATGGAAGATAGATTTTCTGTCATAAAGATACGGGTTTCCTAGAACTATGCCACATATATCTAACAGCACAACGTCAAGCTCCACTTCATCTATGAATTTTGCAATAATGGAAAATTTCAGTTTACACTTTCTCGTTACCTGCAATTGTGCATTATCACACACCCATCCAAGTGGATACGGTTTATGATGTGGAACGGTTTCTAAATTTAAACTTTTGACAATGTTTTCAGAGTTAACATTGGCTTGAGAGCCACTATCGAAAAATGTGTCTATCTTATTAACTTTTGAGATCACCCTTATATGAAAAAGTTCTATTCTCCTCTTTTCATTTGGAGTTTCATTTTGCGAGCCTGAAGAACTAGTGTTGGCAATTAAGTCCTTTCCTTGAAACCCCATGGCTCTGATTTTAGTTTCATCACCTGATTCGAATCCCAAATCCTCTTGATGAGTGCTTGCATTTGTCTTTTCTTTTCCTTTGTTGTTGAATCTCTTTGGTTTCATTTCGGGATGAAGCTTCCAATGGTGGGATTCATCATGGCCCTCTCTGGAACAATGTTTACAGATTATTTTCTCTCCTTCCTTATTAATGGATATATTTTTGTTTCCATTGAAACCCTTTTCTTTCTCTTTACCCTTAAATGACTTTTTACTACCATCTTCTGGGGTGTTTTTCCCTCTTGCCTCAAAATGAGTGGCTTGCACACACACATCATCTAGATTAGGGATTAAACATTAAGATAGTATGCCTAAGGTAATTGTGTAAACCCCCTATGTATTTCAGCAATGTGTCCTGTGATTTCAAATCTACACCTAACATCAGAGACTCAGAGACCATTTTTTGAATTCTTGGGTGTAATCTTGCACATTTCGACCTTTAAGTTGTCTAATGTTTTTCCAATTCATGATGGATTTTTGCATGTAAGCTAGAGGGCAGAATTGTCTTTTGATTGTAGCAATGAAATCATTCCAAGAAATAGAGATCTTACCATGTTTTTTAATCTCCTCTTGGGTCATTGATTCCTACCATACTAGTGTTGCACCCTCCATTCTCAAGGGAGCTAAATGAATCTTTATGTCATCCTCTTGAAGGTTTTGATTCTTACAATAGACCTCCAAATGATGAATCCAATTATCAAGCTTCTCTACATTCACTTCACCATTATACATGGGAAACTCAAATTTAACATCAAGTTTTAAAAAAAGTGATTTACTAGTTCCTTTTGAAGAATGATGATGAGTATGAGTAAGGGTAGTGTTAGTGGAAGAGGGTGAAGATGCTTATGAAGAAGAAGATGAAAAAGATGGTGGAGGTTTATCTCCATTTCCATCACCTTCTTTTCCATTACCTCCTCCTAAAGAGCCTTCTCCTTTGGGAGTTTTGGAACTTTCCCCTTGCAACCTCATATCTGTCTCTTCATAGAGGACCTTCACCATCTTTGTCATATCAAAGAAATCCTTTCTGAAGGTCTTCTCATCTTCTGTCGTGTTTGTAGGTTCTCCATCATGAGACATGATCTATGGAGTCTCAACTGTAACTTGAGGTTGAACTGGTGTTGGAGATTGTGGCAACCTTTCTCTTCTTCCCCTTGACTCAACTTCAGGGCTTCCAACCAGCTTTCCATCACCTCTTTTGAGTTTTAACCTTGTAAGCATGACATAAACTTGCAAACAATTAAATACTTCTTTCACAAAATAAAACCTAGTGCTTTAATATGAAATTGATCTAATTTAGAATATTAGTTTGCAGTACTAAGATCTTCCTCAGATTATAAACAAAATGCTTTCATTGTGCTTAAGGATTCATCAATTTTTGCAAGTAAAATGAAAAGTTTTTATCTTAAATTTATGAGAAATTCAACATAAACCAAAAATGGAACAGCAACATAAACATGTACAAAACATCATCAAAAACACATTATAACAAGCACATGATAAAGGTGTTCACCCCTCCTCGGCTACATCTCCTTGGTCCAACTTCCAATGGCTCGTGCCTCTCTATTATGCTAAAAAATATGTGTTTACAATGCTCAAATGCTTTCGAAACCTACTCCAATGAGTCCATAATGTTCAAAAATGGCCATCTAGCCTCTTTTTGTATCCAATTTGGTGAAAAAATAAAGAATTTATGACTTCGCCTTGTTTTCCCATTATTTTCTCCACAAATTGCCCCATTTCTAACATGATCCTACAAATTAGCCCCAAAAATGCACTAACTGGGTGAAAATTTCACCACCTGGCGGGCCATAATCCATCGGCACTAATTGCCCATCACAAATCACAATCGATGGAGTCCTGCGGTCTTATGGACTATGAACCAGGCGGGTGATATGCAATTTCGATTCGGTGGACCCAACAGAACTCTTAATTAGAGATTATAAATGTATCACGTCTGGGATCCTTTCACAATCGGTGGAGTACTGGGGTCCTGTATATGTAGTACTTTCAACCATGTTGTGATTTTCGATTGCGATATCGGATCGCAACCCAAACCTACTGGGGGTCGATTCTATAACACCTTCCTTCGTCGATTTTCGATTTTGATCCATCGCATCATGCCTCCGACCAATTCTTGACTGCCTTCCCACCTTCCTTATCGCATCGCAACCCTTCCCTACTCGGGGGGTGATTTTTGATGCCGACCTGCCTGCAATTGCGATTTGCAACATCTGGGGGTTAATGGAGGCCTACAACTTGGCACCTCCCCATTTGTTGAAGGGCCTTGCCACATCATCCAATCCTACCATGTGTCCACATCAAACCTGAACTTTGACTTTCTCTAACTTCTGCATATGAGCTCAGATTTTAGTGTAGTTTAGACCATTGGAATCAGAATAACGATCTCTTCAATCTAAAGCTAAGTTTATCAATATTCTGACACTTTGATTTTTGAGCCTAATTTTGAGCACCTGATCACATATATAATTTTCCTCATCTTGGCCCCAAATCTAACTCAATCAGGCCCATTATTGTAAAATGTGCTCTAATACCAATTTATAATATCACTGGCCTCCAATCGGGAAACACTACATAACCTCAACCCAAATTCAATCAATTAGTTCCATCAATAATTTTGCAGATGCACGTTATCCTAGGTCTTAGCTATTAAACCTTAGCTCATTGCCTATGCCCCTCTAATTCTATACATTCCCTGTTATCATTCCACCACCTGGGTATTATCTATAGCTCTAAATCTCATAAGAACATATGTAATCCATAAATAAAAAGGTCCATAGTTAATTAATTATTACATCACGATTAGGGTTTGTGTATATATCTGTTGCGCCCAAATTAGGGTTACAACAACCAACACTTTCATTCACGATTTATTCATGTATTTTGCAAAAATTATGAGTATATATAAAAGGACCAATAAACATGCACAACAAAACACAAATATACATAAACTTTGAAACTATAGTTCCAACATGAATCTACCTATGACATAGAAAAGTACATAGTAAAGTAGGATTTATAGTAAATTGCCGATAATTTTCAATACGACACATAAATACATGACATAATGAAATACTTGTTCATGGTGTTGAAATCTAATTATGGTTTCAAGCACAACATGAAACATATGGATAAATTAGCACAACACAAAAGCAAGAATACTTATCTAAATAAATTGTCTTATTGAGTACATGCCCTTCACATTCCACCATTCCATAAAAATGTGGTTCATGGATTCCAACCATAGGTCACCCCTGATCCAGGGTTGCAAATCCATAGACAACAGTAATAAAAAACGTCTAAACATCCATGGCCAAGTTACCCACCCAAAAACCATGCTACTCCAGGGCTCCAAGCCACATCAACTACCAAGGTGCCAAACCAACAATCATGCTACTTTAGGGCTATTCAGGTACCCTCTAGGCCACATCATATTCCAATGTTCTAAGCCAACAACCATGTTGATTTAGGGATATTCAAACACCCTCTAGGCCACAAGTTGAAACAACTCCCAACTAGTATTCGAACCCAACATAGGGCTCACCAACTGGTTGCTTAGGACTGAAGTCTAAAACCATCCTCCTCCTCTGAGAAATGATCATCCAAAATGGTAATCACCATATTGATAATGAATCCCCATAATAATGTTTCCTAGGAAAACATATATCACCCATATCTACATGGTCATTCTCAGCCAAGTGGTGCACCTGAAGCCAGGTGGGCCCCAAGTGCCCTTTCTCACCAACATTTGTGTCCAACGCCATTGTCCATTGTCACTATTGAGTTCCACACCCCCGATACTCTTACCGTGAAATGGTATCTACCACCAGTCTATTTTTGTTATTATTAAAATATACATAATTACATCGTATTTATAATCCATCCCCTTTGGCCACATAACCCAAAACAACATATAAGCATGGGCATGCAGGCCACATAACATAGCTAGACTCACCATCCTAACCATTATATTCATCTAGATCACTAGCCTAATATCATTGTACATATGTTCACATTTTCGTAACAGGTAGGGGTATTACACCTTTAAGTATCACTTTGTTGATTGGATCTATCTTTTTCAGAAGGTAGAATCTTGTATTAATTTATAGGCTAACAAAGCATCCTAATCAATTGATGTTCAATATCTTATGTTTCAAAGGGAACCCTTACAAAAATAAGAAAATATTTCCTCCACTTTCTTTCAATAGGAAATAAACATGCTAGGGGAACCTCGCTTAATAAAGGGACAAGTTGGCATTACCAAAATCATTGCGTGGCTAGGGCTTCATGGACATTTACACTTTCAACAAGGCTCTAGCAACCAAAATCCTCTAGATACTAGCACATTGTTCCTTCTTAGATTGGTTTTGTCTTTGGAGAAAGTCCTATAAAGGCTCACACAACTCAGAAATCCATCATTCTAGCCTTCCCCCTCACTATATCTTGGATAGTTTGGCCAATTTTTAATGGTCAACAGATTAAATTAGGCCTTGATCACTAGCTAGGCGCAGGAGAAGGCATCGCCCTATCAAACCCCCTCATCAATATACTACACAAATTGAGAATGTACATGCATGCAGATTCTAAGGCTCAATCCCCACAAGAATGGGGAAATGCATGATTTGAAAGTGTTATGGATTTGAATCTAAAATTCCATGACGCCAATGAATGGAAAAACTACACTGTACTTCTAACATTTAATTTCATGAGGGTTAAGAATGAGTTAGAAGATGACCTTGTATCATAAAATGAAGTAGAAGATGACCTTGTATGATAAAAAAACCCCAGTAATGGAGAGGATTTCATTTCTAAATTGGGATATCAAGTTGACATAGAGCAATAGTTTTCTAAGCCTGAATATTCGTGGTGGGATCACATATGGAGATTACATGGTCCACTCAAATTCAAACTAACCTTATGGTTTGATTTTATCAAACATGATTCTTATATGGGATAATCTTGTGAAAAGTGGAGAGAAAGGTCCTAGTTTATGCCCTTTATGCAAAGCAGAAAGAAAATATGTTACTGACTTGTTTCTCTTATGCTTCTATACAAGAAAAGTCATAGTGGCTATCTTTTGGGAATTGGACATGACTAGGATTGGATAGACAAATAATAAAGATAATGTGTTCTTAATAGGACTTCCATGCATCTTAATACACTACATAACATGGTCTAGAAACAATAACATCTTCAACTCTAGGGGCATCCCTACAATAGTCACAATAGGAATGACTCCAAAATTTTGCCAAGTATATAAGGTGGAGCAACAATATTTAAGACAAACAGTCCCCATCATGCCTCCACTTACACAAGGCATCCCGTGGGTTTTTGTTTATGGTCAACCTAAGGAATTCCAACAATATGTAATGCATGTGTGGTCCTGTTTTCTTCCCAGTCATGCAATGTATAGGTAATGATATGCACCAGAAGAGGCAAAAAAAACCAAGAAGAATTTATAGCCCTTCGCATTAACTACTGGAAGTGGCTTCTATAAAAATAATACAATCACTTCAAATCATTAAATATTCAAATGTTGTAATTATTTGGGAAAGCAACAAGATCACCATTGGAAATATTTATTTGCATCCAATTTTGTAGGATAACTAAGACATATTTTCCTCCTCTGACTTGTTATCTTTCACTCACATTCTACTACAGCTAAACAACACATCAAATAGACTATCAAAAGAATCCAAATCAACTGCTCAACTTCATGCAAAGTTCTCCCTCACAAATGTTCATTTGTTATACATTTGAAAAATTAACAAGCTTATATTTTGTTTACACATGTAGGTAATGCCAGATCAACAACAACAAAAGGGAACACTAAGAAAAACCATTGTCTTGCAACCAACCAACTAATGTCCAAGTAGCGGGTGTGTCATGGGTAGATATGTTATAAGAATTGAGAATAAAAATAATATGAGAAATATTAACAATGCAAAAGTGGTATGTTACTTTGGGCTAAGAGTCCTCCATGACTTCTATTCCAATATGAGTTTTATACTTTAACAGAACAAATGTCATGACAACTAAATCGAGAAACACTTTTGTATGTGACAACAAGAAGAAGTTCCTTTCGTGTAATTATGTTGAAACATTTATCCATCAAATTTTCATTTGGAATTATAGCATTGAGGAAAAGATAAATGAAAAACAGAAATTTATTATCATATAAATATTATAAAAAATAGTAAAAATAAATAATACATGTTTTGAAAGGTCCAATTATATTTATTAATCAAAATAGGATAACATTAGTGGATTTTTAGGTTGAATATATTAAAATAATATTATGACGTGATTTTACACTACTGTAAAACATAAATTAATTTATTTGATACTTATATAAATATAAAATAAGGAAAAAAATATTTTAAATAAACCAAAAAAAAAAAAACAAAAATCAAATTATTAGCCGAAAATGAACAAAATTGATTATTACTTTACATAAATATTGTTGGAATAGTATAGACATGATGTATGACTACAAAATTAGATAATGGGTAGCCTTCATTTTCACCTTGGAGGAAGATTGTAATAGGATTATGGAGTAGAAATGAAGTTGGGGTCTCTTTAGCCTCTCCTTAATAAAATGTATTATCAATTTTTATCCATCCCATGAATCTGTCTCCAAACAAAAAAAATGGGTGATCCTTCTAGGCCTCCCACTCATTTTCTAGTTTGAAAAATTAGAAGGTTTTCGAAGTTAGAGTATGGTTGTGATAAGAAATTAGATTTAGGAGACAAATTTGGATGTAGGTGGAGGTGGACATCAGTTGGGGTTTATTTGGGGAAATTCAACTAACATTCATCACACTTATTTGGACTCATAAACTAGAGAATTGGAGGCTTCCTTTTATGATGCTTCAGATGTCACTCCAAAGGACACATCATAGTAAACTTCTCAAGGTTTCGATCCATGCTACCATAGCACAAATGAATCTGGAAAAGAAAGGTAGCTATATCTGCACTAGGGGAAGGAGAAAATATTACTCCCAAAGTAGACCTGGCCAACCCAACATTTTCTCTGAATTACAAAAAAAATCCTTCACATTGGTGAAAGTGTCCTTTGGAAATTCAATATAATGGAAATAAGTTAAAACCCCTTACTAATATTTATCATGTCTCTATTTCAAGTTCCTCCATTTTGGTTTCTCCTTCTCTTCATTTTTTATCTTCCCCTCGACTCCCTTTGCCTCCCTCATTCCCATCCCCTTTGAACCTATACCCAATCCCTCATCATAGTATTCTCCCTCAGAACCCTCTTCATTACCCTTATATTTATCTACCCTTCCCTAAACCTATCCTATCCAACCTATCCAACCTAGACCCATCCTATTCAACCTAGTGGGTTGGAAGCACATCTTCTCAAAGCACAACAGAAATTTATCCTTGACATTAGCCATGGGAAAAAATATACCATCACCAAGGCCCTCAGAGTAGGAAAAGTCTCCTCCCTTATCTCCACAAATATAACGTCCTCTTCCTCCAAGAAAAAATGGTTGAAGGTTTAAAAGAAAGAAGTTTTTTAGAACCTTGGTTGGAATGGTAGCCATTTTCTACCTTGGATGTTGATGGTCTTCCGAGTGGGTTAATAATGGGCTAGAGTCCCCACATACATGTCTTCACCTCTTGCACTTACATTTTGCTATCTTGATCTCCCTAGAGATAAAGGAACTAGACCACATTGTGATCCAGGTGGATGTTGGTGGCCACCCACCTATCCCATTTGGACCCCCACAATTGTCTCTTTTAGCTTTTTCAGTTTCCTAAATTGTAGCACAACTTACTATTTTTAGCAGTTTTTCAGGTCCTGAACTTCCGGAGCCGTTTTGAGGCCCTAAACGACGTTTTTTGGGAAATCTGGGGGCAACATGGGACTATGGACCGATGTTTCCCTTCCCAAAGTGGTAGTTCTCGGATAGATCTTTCTAACGAGCTATCATACGCGTCAAACGGAGATCGTATGCCAAAGTTACGACCCCGGGAAATTGATGTACCAATTTACCCAAAACGGGGCCCCCAATTTGGCGTTTCATCTTCTAAGGGTCAGTTTTGGAATGTGAAGGGTTTTCCATTGTTTCTCAATAATAAATAGGCCTTCGAGCCTCATTGTAACACAAGTTCGGAACAGTTCAGAGACATGTAGCCGCACATCTCTTCTCAGAGATAAGCTACCATCGTCCTAGCTGGTTTATTTCCAATTCTGGTTGTAGGCATATTTCGGTATTTTCCATTAATGAAATGAAGTGTTATTTCCGCTGCATCTCTTTATTTATGGTTATCGCATCTCTGTATTTATGGTTATCTCTGTAATCTATTGCGTTCCTGTTTAAATCTGGATCACATTGTCTCCATAATAAACATTTATGGTCCATATCAGAGCCTATGGTTTTATGGGAATATATTTCTCGGTGTGGAATGCTATTAAATCCTTTATTGATTACTGAAGATGACCTAAAAATTATCCTCCTTGCATATGGTCAGATAGAAACAATAAAGGACATCCAAATACCTGTCACGAATACAAGGTGGAGCCAACATCTCTAAAATGAACAGTCCCCATCATGCCTCCACTCACACAAGGCGTCCCATGGGTTTATTTTATGGTGCAACCTAAGGAATTACTACAAGATGCAATGTGGGTGTGGTCCTCTTTTCTTCCCAATCCCGCAATGTACAAGTAATGATATGCACCGGAAGAGGCACAAACCACCGAGCATAATTTACAGCCCTTCGCATTAACTATTGGAAGTGGCTTCTAAACAAATAACAAAATCACTTCAAATAATTGGAGATTCAAATATTGTAATTGTTTAGGAAAGCAACAAGATAACCATTGGAAATATTTACTTGCATCTAATTTTGTAGGATAACCAAGACACCCTTTCCTCTTGTGACTTTTTATCTTTCACTCACATTCTACTAGAGCTAAATAAAAAAGCAAATAGACTATCAAAAGAAGCCAAATCAAATGCTCAACTTCATACAAAGTTCTCCCTCACAAATGTTCATAACTTATAAATCTAAAAAAATTAATAAGCTTATATTTTGTTGTGTACATAGGTAGGTAACCCCAAATGAACAATATCAGAAAGGAACACTAAGAACAACTATTGTCTTGCAACCAACCAACTAATGTCCAAGTAACAGGGGTGTCATGAATAGATATGCCAGAAGAACTGATAATAAAAATAATATGAGAAATATTGACAATGCAAAAGTGGTATGTTATTTTGGTTTAAGAGTCCGCCATGATTTCTATTCCAAGATGGATTTCATATTATAACAGAACAAAAGTCATGACAATTAAATTGTAAGACAATTTTGTACTTGACAACAAGAAGTTTTTTTTCATATAATTATGTTGAAATATTTATCTATCAATATGTCATTTAAAATTTATAACATTGTAAAAGAGATAAATGAAAAAAAAAACTTTTATCATATAAATATTTAAAAATAATATAATAAAATAAATAATTCATATTTTGAAAGATCCAATTATATTTATTAATCAAAATAAGATAACATTAGTAGAGTTTCAAGTTGAATATATTAAAATGATATTGTAAGGTGAGTTTACAATACTATAAAACATGTATCAATTTATTTAGTTGATCTGAATCGGATCCACAAAAGACTGTCAAGAACCTTGACTGTATCCAGTTGAACAAATCCTTGAAAATTCTGAAACAGCGATCAAACACGCCTTGAACCAGTGGCAATGGCTGCCAATGTGGAACGACGAGGACCTCGGTCAAAGAGCGCTGACCGAGGCCCATGGAGACTGCGCAGGAGGTCAAAGCAGCCCCTAGGAGCCCCGGATCGGGAAAAGGAGGCGATTTTGATGCGCGATTGTTGGGCAAACAAGGCTAAAATGGAAAAACCTTAAGCACTCGGTCGCGTTGGGGACCGGAGAACTGCGGGCGGAGAAACAAAAAGCCCTAAAGGACAAAGGCGGGACCCGCACTCTACAAAACCAGTGGTATCGATCAGGACGCCCTTGAATGGTAAGAGGTTTGGAGGAGAGCGCAGCGATCCCACTCAGCGATCGATGCATGGCAGCGGAGGTGAGAGAAAAACTGTCATGATCGCACGTTATCGGTCAAGCAAGTCAACCACGCTCGACATGCATATGATGTTGGATTTGGAGGAGCCCAGATTGGATGGCTGAGATTACGCCCGATGGAGGAAGCATAATCGACAGGGTATTAAGCCGCGTTCTAAAGGGATTTGGAGTCCGTTTGACTGCCATGGTGGAGAAAGAATGCATACATGACGTAACGGAAGAAACGAACCGACGAAGAATGTTGGCACCAGTTAGATGGGGACACGTGGCACATCTCGAGCGTTCATGCTGACGCGGAACAGGGAACTCCAAGCGTAGCTGCAGAAGGTGAATCAACGCAAGCGGGAGAGGAACCGAACAGGCATAGGGATCGAATGGTTAAAGCCATGAACAGAGAGAGTCGAAAGGGGGATTTTGAGAGGAGTCCAAGCAACCAAGAGAGACAGTGAACAGTGCACCCCAAGAGGAGGACTGAACATAGAGAACAGTAAAGCCAAGAAGAGGAGACAGAGGGCCGATCTGAACATAGGTAGCATTGAGCACCAGAGAGCTTGAAGATTCAAGCCTTCCCATAGAGGAATCCGTTCGAACTGAGCATCACATTCAGCTCTTTCCACTATAGATCGAGGGTCACAAAGCTGGTAGGAAGAACAAGAGTCTGTGTACTCCGAGTGGCTTGGGGAATCCAAGAACCACCATGCCAAGCAAACCTGCTTCAGGAGAACTCGCATTGAGTCCCTATATTTGTAATTCTCTACTTAAAGACACAATAAAACAAGGCCACCATTGAGAGTTGGACCGGAGATGTAGCCCTCGAAAATAGGGGTGAACTCCTTATTAAAAATTGTTTGTGTCTTTGTGTTGCTTACTGTATTTCTTTGTCGTCTATCCACTTATTTTCTGTGTATTGGCAATCTGATCGATCCGTTGTTTCAATAACACAAAACAAACACACCAGCACATGAGTCTGTAATACCTTTTGTTTAATAAATCTTCAACTGAGCTCACTCATAGGGTGATTATCAGATCAAGTGGTATCAGAGCTCTAGGCTGTAAGGTTAGACAAGATTGTGTTGGTTTAGCTGTGAATGCTCACTAGATCAAAGCTCAAACTAGGATAAGGAGAGTTGGTGGAAACTAATCCTAAAATTGGGAGAGTCTATTCTCGGAAGACAATGTCAGAAGAAGGTTCTATAAGGCTAGACCGTCAATTCATAGAAAGTTCCTAGCTATAAAGTCTATGGTAGAAGAAATGTATAGGGACTTTAGAAAGCATAAGGATGAAGATTCATTAGGCTCTAAACGTAAAGAAGAAGATGAATCTCATTCCCATGACCACTCAAGAGGGAAAGGGAAAGAAGGAAGCTTTCCTACACCTCCTAATAGCCCTTTGCATAATAAGAAAGCATTCTTGATTAAACTGGATGTCAAATTTGATTTGCCTATATATGATGGAGAGCTAAATGCTGAAAAGTTGGACAATTGGATTAGACAAATTGATGTGTATTGCAGAGTACTAAACATAGACTCAAACAAGAGTAAGATTCGGCTGGCAAGCCTACACCTAGGAGGCATTTCCTTGCTTTGGTGGGAAGGCAGAACACAAGTTGATATGAAAAGACATGGTAAGACCATCTCTGTCTGGAGTGAATTTGTTGCTGCAATCAAAAAGCAGTTCTATCCATTGGCCTACATGCAACAAGCCATGATGAGTTGGCAAACTCTTCGGCAGTTGAAAGGGAAACGTGTGCAAGGGTATACTCAAGAATTTAGAAAGAGAGCATTGATGTTGGGTATCTCATTAGACTCACCAGAGACTCTTTTGAAGTACATTGGTGGTCTACGCAGCTACATGAGACATACCATCCTCATGTTTAATCCCACTAGTATAGATGAAGTATCTGTACAAGCCACTCATCTAGAAGCTAGAGGAAATAATGGAAATCTAGAAGTTAGGGACCTCCCAACCCACTGTAAGCAAGAGCAAGGAGAAAAGAAAGCAGAATTGGAAAGCAAGGAAGGCTAACACTGCACAAAAAGGCAAAGCTTCATGCACTCACTGTAAAAAGGAGGGGCATAATGATGAGCGCATTGTTGGATTTTGCATCCAGAGCTGAGACCTAAGAAGTCCAAGGGCAAGAAGAAGAAGATTTTTGCAGCTATTCAGAGAGATTTGGGGTCAAACTCGGGAGATGAAACAATCATTGTAGCCACGGTATAAAAAGTAAGAATTCTGAAGCATCTACTAGTAATTCTACTCAATCTGTTATTGATGAAGAACATGAGAGAAAAAGACAAAAGCTTTTCCATATTCGGGTTGTTTCCAAAAATCAAAAGATTGATACTTTGTTTGATAGTGGCTCACAAGTAAATCTAATTTCTGAAGCAATTGTAAAGAAATTGGGATTAGCAACTACACCTCATAAGAAAACATACCCATAGTTGGTTGACGATAAAGCCAACTACAAGTGACTAGACAGTGCAAATCAAGTTTCTTTGGGACAAATTGTAGATGAGGTGAGTTAGTGTAATTCCTTTGGATATATTGGAATTGTTTAGGAACCCTTACTTGTATGATAGAAAGGCTATTTTCTATAGAGCTGAGAACAAGTATCTACTTGTTAAAGATGGAATCGAATACTTTGTAAGAGCTCACAAGCTCGAGAATAATTATACTCTCATAAACTTAGGATAGATGAAAAGAATGATAAATTCATGTAAACAGTTCTTACTAATGGTTGTAAAGGAAAAGACACCTGATAAGACCAATATATTTGAGGGTTGTAATGATGATCAGCAAGCTGACATAGAAAAGATTGTTTCAGAGTATGATATCTTATTTCAAGAACCTAAAGGTCTACCACCCAAAAAGGGAATAGTACATGATATTATTTTGCAGCAAGATGTTCCTTTTCCTAACATTGGGATGTACAGGTTGTCTACTTTAGAGAATGCTGAAATCAAGAAGCAGGTGCAGGAGTTGCTCGAGAAAGGGTTCATCAGGCCTAGCACATCACCAGGTGGGTCACCAATCATTATGGTGAAAAAGAAAGATGGCTCGTGGAGAATGTGCATTGATTACTGAGCACTGAATAAGATAACTATCAAAAATTGTTATCCCCTTCCTCGCATAGATGATCTTTTAGATCAATTGAAGGAAGTTGTTTATTTCACCAAGCTGGATTTGCACAGTGGATACCATCAAGTCAGAGTTGCAGAGCAAGATTGTATGAATGGTTGGTTATGCCTTTTGGCCTAAGTAATGCTCTTGCTACTTTCATGAGATTAATGAATGATGTACTCAGACCTTTTCTTGATGATTTTGTTATTGTGTATCTGGATGACATTCTGATTTTTACTAAAACGTGGGAAGAACATTTAAAGCATGTTAAGCAGACATTATATGTTTTGAGAAGAGAAAAAATTTATGTTAAGCTCTCCAAATGTGAATTTGGCAAAACCTCTCTAAATTATTTGGGTCATATAGTAGGGGGAGGTGAATTGAAAATAGATCCCTCCAAAGTGGCAGTTATCATGAACTAGCCCAAACCCAAGTCTGCTACAGAAGTGAGAAGCTTCTTAGGAGCAGCACAATATTGGAGGAAGTTCATTTCAAATTTTTCCTCAATTGCAGCTCCCTTACATGCTTTGACAACATTGAACAAGGTGTTTCAGTGGGGAGGAAAACAGCAAAAAGCCTTCGACACCTTAAAAGAAAAGATTAGTACAACACCTGGACTAGCGCTACCAGATCTACAAAGACCATTTGAGATCCAAATTGATGCCAGTGACTATTCCATGGGAGCAGTGTTGACACAGCACGGTAAACCCATATGTTATCATTCTGAGACTTTTAATCCTGCAGTGGTTAACTATCCTACCTATGATAAAATTGTATGCATTAGTTCAGAGTGTGAAAAGGTGGAAACATTACTTAATGGGCAAGGAAACAGTAAATACATACTAATCATCAGCCACTTCAATACCTACATTTCCAAACTAAGTTGCAACAATCAAGACATTACAGATGGATGGGTTTTCTACAACAGTTTCATTTAGTCATCAGATATAAAAAGGGCATACATAACAAGGTTGTAAACATGTTATCTAGACCCATCATAAATGCATCTATCCTCTTAAGCATAATTATGTGCTGCATGAAAGATACATAGAACAGTATGCTCAGGATATGGACTTTAAAGATGTATATGCAACTTTGAGTCAAGGCAAAGAGTAGAAGAATTGGACTATCATGTGAAGGACCGACTCTTATATCATTGTGGGAAACTCTGCATTCCACAAACTGAGAGAGTAACGATAACTAGGGAAGCACACACTTCTCTGATATCAGGTCACTTTGGGGTAAGTAAAACATTTGTACAGCTGCAAAGGTTCTGCTATTGGACGAAAATGAATGAGACAGTTTCTAGATATGTGAAGGGATGTGCTATGTGTGCTAAAAGCAAGCTCAGTAACAGAAAACTAGGCTTGTACATTCCCTTTCCAGTTCCTTCTCACCCTTGGGAAAGCATTTCCATGGATTTTGTTGGAGGATTGCCTAAATCTAGGAAAGGTCATGATTATCTATATGTTGTTGTGGATAGGTTCGGCAAAATGTGTATTTTGATACCCTTTAGTAAACAGATTACAGCTTAACAAACTGCAAAATTATTCTTCGAACATGTATGGGTTCATTTTGGATTACCCACTTCTATTGTATCTGATCGAGACACCCGATTTGTGGGGAAGTTTTGGTCAAGTCTATGGGAACTAATGAACACCAAATTAAAGAAAAGCACAGCTTTTCATCCACAAACAGATGGCCAAATAGAAGTAGTTAACAGGACGGTGATCCAGTTACTGAGAGGATATTGCAGCAAACATCCTAAGCTTTGGGATGAGAACTTGTGTTATGTGCAGCATGCTTACAATAGAGCCAAACACTCTTCTACACAAAGATCTCCTTTTCAGATCTGTTTTGGTTTCATACCAAGGTCTCCTTTGGATTTTGTCTTTGGTAAAGATACCATGGTTGATAAACACAGTGATGTGGACAAGGAAACTATGTTCATTGAACAGATCCAGGAGATCCACCAGGTAGTACAGGAATAGCTGGAAAAGAGCCAGGCCAAGTACAAGGCTAAGCATGATAAACATCAAATGGAGCATAGTTTTCAAGTTGGAGACCAAGTCTGGTTGTATATCAGCAAGGATAGAATGCAAGGTGAAGGTAAAAAGCTAAAACCTATCAGGTATGGACCCTTCAAGATACTTGAGAAGGTTGGTGAGAATGCTTTTCGCCTTGATCTGCCAGCTTACATGCACATCTACTTAGTCGTGAACGCAGATTGCTTGAGGTTATTTGAACCTTCAATGATTGAGGACCCTGAAGAGCAGAGTCAATTACCTTTTGTTGACGACCTGCTACCTGAATATCTTAATGAGTTGCAGGAAGATACAGTGTTGGACAGGAAGGTAAGGACAACGCGCAGTGGACAAGTGGAATACCTCAGGATTGGGCTTAAGGGTTCAAAGCCGAGCAGTGCGAAGTGGATTGAGATTGGACAAGTGAGACAACAGTTTCCTCACTTAGTCAATGCTTGAAGAAAACCAACTTTTGGTGGTCCAGAAGATTTTTCAGTGAGAAGGTCGTGATCCGAATCCGATCCACAAAAGACTGTCAAGAACCTTAATTATATCGAGTTGAACAAATCCTTGAAAATTCTGAAACAGCGATCAAACATGCCTTGAACCAGTGGTAATGGCCGCCAATGTGGAACGACGAGGACCTCGGTCAAAGCGCGCTGACCAAGGCCCATGGAGACTGCGCAGGAGGTCAAAGCAGCCCCTGGGAGCCCCGGATCGAGAAAAGGAGGCGATTTTGATGCATCGTCGGGCACAAGGCTAAAATGGAAAAGCCTTAAGCACTCAGTTGCGTTGGGGGCCAGAGAACCACAGGCGGAGAAACAAAAAGCGCTAAAGGACAAAGGCGGGACCCGCGCTCTAGAAAACCGGCGGTATCAATCGGGGCACCCTTGAATGGTAAGAGGTTTTGGAGGAGAGCAGAGCGATCCCACTCAACAATCGATGCGTGGTAGCGGAGGTGAGAAAAAAACAGTAGTGATCGCGCGCTATTGGTCGAGCAAGTTAACCGCGCTCGACGTGCGTATGGTTTGATCTGGAGGAGCCCAGATTGGACGGCTGAGATTGCACCCGATGGAGGAAGCGGAATCGACAGGTAATTAACCCGCATTCTAAAGGGATTTGGAGTCTGTTTGACTTCCATGGTGGAGAAAGAATGCATACACGACGTGACAGAAGAAACGAACCGACGAAGCATGCTGGAACC
Source organism: Pinus taeda (assembly GCA_000404065.3). NCBI lineage: Eukaryota > Viridiplantae > Streptophyta > Pinopsida > Pinales > Pinaceae > Pinus > Pinus taeda. Next base: position 12,651 of record APFE031417729.1, on the reverse strand, counting down.
AGTTAGATGGGGACACATAGCACTTCCTGAGCGTTCATGCTGACGCCGAACAGGGAACTCCAAGCGCAGCTGCAAGAGGTGAATCGACACAGACGAGAGAGGAACCAAACAGTTATAGGGATCGAATGGTTAAAGCCATGAATAGAGACAGTCGAAAGGGGGGTTTTGAGAGGAGTCCAAGCGACCAAGAGAGACAGTGAACAATGCACCCCGAGAGGAGGATTGGACACAAAGAATAGTAAATCCAAGTAGAGGAGACAGAGGGCCAAGCTGACCACAGGCAGCATCGAGCACCAGAGAGCTTGAAGATTCAAGCCTTCCCATAGAGGAATCTGTCCGGACTGAGCATCACATTCGGCTCTTTCCACTGTAGATCGAGGGTCACAGAGCTGGTAGGAAGAACAAGATTCTGTGTACTTCGAGTGGCTTGGGGAATCCAAGAACCACCATGCCAAGCAAACCTGCTTCAGGAGAACTCGCATTTAGTCCATGTATTTGTAATTCTCTACTTAAAGACACAATAAAACGAGGCCACCACTGAGATCTGGACCGGAGATGCAGCCCTCGAAAATAGGGGTGAACTCCTTATTAAAAATTGTTTGTGTCTTTGTGTTGCTTACTGTATTTCTCTGTCGTCTCTCCACTTATTTTTTGTGTATTGGCAATCTGAACGATCCATTGTTTCAATAACACAAAACACACACACCAGCACATGAGCTTGTAATACCTTTTGTTCAATAATCTTCAACTGAGATCACTCATAGGGTGGTTATCAGATGAGTTTACAATATTGTAAAACATGTATCAATTTATTTAATACTTATATAAATATAAAATAAGGAAAGAAATATTTTAAATAAATGAAAAAAAAACAAATTATTAGCCTAAAATGAACTAAATTGATGATTATTGTTAAACACATACATGGCGGCAACAAAAGATGAATGATAAGCATGAGAATGTGTCTATTATTGACAATGATATACATTTATAGTACATTCATATGACCCTTGGTTTCATATTCCAAGGTCTCTTGGACTTTCTTAGACTATTCAGCTTCCACACCAACCATTAGAGGATTAGGTGTCCAACACCCCCCCTCAATCCAAAGTGTTATGTATGAGTCCAAGAAGAGAGTTGTAATACAAAATGTGCAAAAATGCATGGCAACACTAGGTTGAATGTGCTCTCTGAAATCTTGGTATAAAGGGAGGTGGATTAAGGATGACCACCAACACTGGAACACTTAGTGCAGTTCCTAAAACTCTTCCAGGTTTGGCAAGAAGCTGAGATCTTCTGCTAGAAGAAGTGCTCCTGATGTTTTGAAGAGGGAAACCTTCAACCATGAAAGGGAAGTCTCACCCGCATAAAATGGAGAACCTCAACTTGAAAAGGGAGGTATCAACCTATGATGATTTAAGGATTACCACCAACTTTTGAATGCTTAATGCAATTCCTGGAATTCTTCCAAAACTGGGAAGAAGCTGAAGTCTTCTGCTAGAGGAAGTGTCCCAAATTCTTTGAAGAGGTATCACCGACTGAAGGCATGCTCAAGGGCATCTTTGTCTCTAGCTACAACTCTAAATTTGGTATGGCAGGTTGTTGCTCAGGCTCACTTGATGTGACTTTGAAGCTTGTAGATGACCATCACTTCCCCCTATCAGATACAAGGTGAGATGATGGAGAAAACTCAACTACAAGATTGTTCAATATTCGAGAAAAAATCATGTTGTATGAGTGAAATATCTTCTTGGCTATTGAATCCCATTGCCAAGAAATGATCCATCCAAGATGAATCTTTGTTCTTGCAGGAGGTTTGTTTATGAAGCATCTGTTTGAAGAATGACTGGTTTTATGACAGTGCTTACACGGATGAAGATAAAAATAGTGATCTTTCATATGGCCAACTCGGTCACAATGTTGCCATTTAACATTATGTTGTTTTTGTTGTGGAAAAGGAGAAGAATCTGGAACAGCTGAAGGTGAATTGTCATGAAGGAATCCTCCACTCTGAAATTTGATGGGCTTGGAATAGTCCATTTTATGAAAGGAAACCTCCCTGTCGTATCCAAGACCTGTTATGTGCTTGTTATGGACAAGCTCTTCTCAAGGTCTAATGACCGACTTGGAAAGTGCAAACTGAACTTCTGCTTTTGCATGCAATTCTACTCCTTCATTAGGTACTAGATCAACATTATTGATTTGTTGTTGATAGAAGTTTGTCTCAATGTTACTAATTTGACCACTTTTTGGTTGTTGATGGATGTCATGATGTTTATGTTGTTGTAACTCATCTTTCTGAAGCTGAGATTCAAGCTACAAAAAATAAATCTGCTCTTGTGTTTGTTGCAAGCAAGTTTGAATGTCAAAAAGAGTTTCCTTGTTAATGTTGATTGTGCTTTCAGTAGTTGACATAATTAGAGTTCTTAATAACTCTAATAAATTTCCAATTTGAGTCATTTTTAAACTTCAATAGGTCAACTAATTTCATCAAAAATAATCTAAAATAAATAAAACTCAGTTTGCAACCTTCAATGTTTCAAACCAGCACAGAGAGAAATGCCAAACTTTTACAATACTAATGCAGAGAATGCACCTAGTAATTTATCCCAAAGGACAAAGATTAAATGGGCTAATCTAAGACTGTTTGAACCCAACTTGGCACTCCAAACAAGCTGCTACAAGAATCACATCAATCCGTCCCCTTCCAAGAATGAGCTGCTACATGAATAGGAAATGCAGATCTATAGTGATAGGCTGCTAGCCTGCTACAGAGATGAGAACAACTTGTATTTATCTCAAAAAAAGCTACTACAGGTGTAAGAAATCAACTGCGGCTCTAATGTATAGATGCCTACATACATACAAAAGCAATACAAGAGGCACACACAAATCTGGAACTGTAGGAGAATGCAAGTGATGATTGGGTGCAAAAATGAATAACTCTTCCTCCTTCATTGCCACACTGCCATAACACTTCTTATGCTCATAAATAAACACATCCTCTTCGATCTTCTACTCAGTTTTAACTCAGTCTAAGGAAGAAATTAAGCCTGGTCTAACGGTGATATATATATATATATATATATATATAATATAATATATATATATATATAATATATATATATATTATATATTATATATATATATATATATATATATATATATCTATACACTGTTGGCTTAGCTCTGAAGATTAATGATAAAGGTCAAATTCTGTATTTCAGCAGGAAACCAAAAGGGAACGATTTGAAGGAAATGGTGGTGGATACAACTGTATTGGGATTGTCGCCAGAAGATGCCAGAAAGAAACTATATATTGCATCAATGGGTGTATATGTATTTAAGAAAGAGATTCTTTTGAATCTTCTCAGATGGTGTTTTCCATCAGAATAGAGGGCCTAAAGACGCATTGCATTCTGGAAACGATATCTATAAGAAATATAGGCAAAGCAGGGTTTCTAAAGTGCAAGATTGGCCAAATGATCTTGTACAGCAGTTCGGGTTCGATGCTTCTCCTTGCCACAAAAACTATGATTCGTCATCATCTGTAGTTGTGGACAATGATGCTAATTTTGGCGAGTATTTCTCATGTGATGTGAAACCCTTTCCAGAAAGGGGTTTTGATCTCAATCTTTACAAGGAATGGAGAAGCCCGGAATGACAGGAGCGGAAAATGTTGCCAGATTTGAATCTTCCTCCCTTTGATGATGATGTGGAATATTACCGAGATTTTATGGTCATATCATTGTAGATCTGATGAAAACAAACGGAAATTTTCTTGATTTCATCTCCTCCATTCGACGAGAGTTTGTTTGTGATCGCAAACGCTAATTGCAGTCAATTTTTCATGCTCAAAGGTGTGATCTGATTTTCTTACAAGTAATCCTTCTAAGTATTCAACGGATCCTATTGGTATGTAGGTCTGTTCTCAAGAATTTTTTTTATCTATAAATTATATGCCTCAGAAATTGAAAATCTCGTCACACGACTATGTAGATGCTACACAATCTTATGGAGGTGCGTTCCCTTGAATTAGGTGCTTGGACGAGGAGGAAAATGCAATTGACAGGTTTTGGAGTTCGCATTAGCGGATTGCTCAGTGATTAATAATTATTTTCTGGTTCAGCATGAAGAATTTGTGATGGAGAAAAGGTGCTTCACCCCCAGAGACTATCATAATGGGGTTATTGCCTCAACTAGGCAGCGTGGAGCTTCTTTCCTGGATTGTTCAATCTCTAGCTCGACCCGGCGATATCATCCTTGCTCTTTTCATTTCGATTCCCTAGCAGCAAGAGGAGATAATATGAAACGTTTCTGACAGATGAGGCAGAGAATCAACAGAACTAAGTAAATGTTGGACTGCTCAGAGTGGCACATATGACCAATTTAGAGGCAAATTTGATAGGCGTGAAAATAACTCAGCAAGATTCTTGCTAAGAGGTCAGAGAAATAGGAATGTGGCAAGAAAAATATTTATTTCAGAGAAGTTTCTTGAAGGTTGGTGTGCATCTTGGTAAATCCAACAGTCAAGCAATACGTTATAATGGAGGCATTATATGGTATGGCAAAGTATACATTATAACATAGGCATTATGAGAGCTTCTTTTGTAGCAACCACCAAATCGCTCTACAACTCCCCAAAATTATTTAGCGATGTTATCAATCAAAGTGGCACAAAGAATTCAACTTGAGTTTAGCTTAAATGACATTCAAAAGTGTAGCACTAATAGCATAAAATTGATGGATATAATGTCAGAGTCACGCAGCAATAAAATAGGCAGGGTAGCAATATGACTAGAAATGCAATAGAATTGATAGGTAAAGAAAGACCAAAAAAACCAATGGCTCAAATTTAAGCAGGGCAGGAATACACCTACAGCTCTGATATCATGTTACACATATACATGGTGGCAACAAAATATGAATGATAAGCAGGAGAGTGTGTCTATTATTGATAATGATATACATTTATAATACATTCATATGACCCTTGGTTTCGTATTCCAAGGTCTCTTGGACTTCCTTAGACTATTCATCTTCCACACCAATTGTTAGAGGATTAGGTGTCTATATAAAGATGGTTAGAATAGTATAGACATGATGTACGGCTGCATCTCTGCGATGGTTTTTAAACCCAACATGGTTGATATCAAAATGTGTTTTACTAGATATGTGGATTACATAGGTGCACATTAATAATAGTAGTCACAGCCGTTGTGGAACAAAGGCCGTTGACGATCAGTGCAGTTCCCTTGCACTTACCTGTTAACATGTAAAGTAAGAGGAGAGTAAGAGCAGGTAAATATGAATGATTATACTATATAGAAAAAAAGAACAAAAAATAATGCTATTTAGAATGTAGAATTTAAATTCTATTTAGAATTTAGAATTTAAATGATGGATTATTTGTTCATTTACAATTTATCATTATATATATATATAAATATATATAGGTGAAAAACAAAATTTACTGAATACCAAATGCACAATTTCACAACAAAGAAAAGAAACAGAACTACCAGCCTATCTGCAAATTACACCAAAAGAGTAAAAAGAATTTAGGGGAAATTTTACTTTTATATATCAATAAGCATTCTTACAAATGCTATGCAAAATTTTATGTATAAAAGCATTATTGCGAATGCCATGCAGAATAATACAATACATCACATCACATTGGTTAGTGATAGTTGACAAATGATTTGTATATAGCATCGGGTTGCAAATATTTTAATATTTTATATTTTTTAATTATATTATATTTATTACGTTTTTATTTTCAGTTTGACAATATTATACTTTGGAAAAAATATTTTTTTAAGTACAGTATTGGTGAGGTTACATCATGATCATTTTGACAATATCATATTTTATTGATATTTTATATTTTATTTATTATATTATGTTAATTTATATATGTATAATTTAGTGTGTTGAAGGGGAAGAATATATATTAAATATTTTTTTATCTAAAAGTTCTAATTTTTTGGATTTTTTCTTCTCAAGGTTATTGAAATGGTATTTTTAGTTATTAAATTTGTACATATTGAAGAGGTTTTTTTTAGAGTTCTTGATATATTTATGTATTTAAGAGTTGTGGAGAGTGTTTTTTTAATGGAGCGTGTTTTTTTAGAGTTCTCAATATATTTATGCATTTAAAAGTAATGAAAAATAATGATGATACCAATAATGATATCACCAAATTTCAATGAGAAAGCAAAAATATCTCAACCAATAAAATTTAGCATTTAATACTAATTATCCATTAAAAAAAATCTATATATGAATGGTTATAACACTTCCATATATTTGTTTTACCATTAAAAAAAATCTATATATGAATGGTTATAACACTTCCATATATTTGTTTTATGTTGGTGATGATATATGATTAATATTAAGCATAGTCTTATTAATAGACAAAATACTTTTTTCCGAGAAAAAATTTGGTCTGTCAAACCTCAACAACAACCTGAGCAAATCAAAGATAATGAGGAAGAAGAGGAGCATGCAGAGCAGAGGGAAACAAAGGGCGTAGCATTTCGCCTCTACCACCATACATTCCGCAAAGGAAAACAAATGCAAAACCGGCCAAAGACTCGAAGGATGCAAAGTTTGACACCTTCACACCCCTACTAGCAGAAAAAGTACCACTTACTGGGGAACTACTTGGAAAAATACCGCAGTTGAAGTTCGCAAATTATGACTTTAATGATAGGAAAAAGTACGAGTAACAAGGTCAGAACCAAATCTGTGGGAAAATGGGTTAGCATAGTTTGGACTACTAAATATGTTAAATGTTCCGCACTTCGGCAGAAGTTCGAGGAACACGGCGTGTGTGCATCAATTACTCATGTTGGTACATGATGGCTACATATGGATGGGAAATAAGATCCCCATAGACCCAATGTTGATCTGGAGGATCACGAGACTACCCTTCCAAGGGCAGAACCCCTCGAAGGACTTTGTTGGAAAAGATCAGGATCGTGCCATAGCGGACAGTATGAAGAAGAAGTTTGGATTACAAAATGGAAAAAGAGGCTATGACATAAATTCAATCAATGATGAGGAAGTTCACTTCGCAGCTCACATATTGGCTAAAAAGATCATGAGAAAGTGTTGGGTGAATTAAGTTCCTGCATCAATGGTTTCCTTAGCCTCGCAGTGTGCCAACAAGGTTCAGTACAACTAGGTCGAATACAAGTGCAAGGAATTTCTGGATGATTGCCACAAAGTCCAAGAGAAAGGTACCACATTCCATTATGCGTGGTTACTTTTGAATATTTCAATATTAGCATGGAGAGAGCCAGAGGATTCACAGTTCCCCTCGGTAGCATCAAATGTCTTTGAAGTTGCGCAGTATGCCTCATTATGTTTTACCACCTAACTATCGTGAGCAATGCAGAACATGAAGTTCTTCGTATTGTATCATATGGATTTTCACATGGTAGTGAACCAGCATATTCTTCTCTCACTGATCCTATACAAGCAATATAGCGTTGTTGCAAAGTTCAAGGCATATTTTCATAGAGTGTACATATATGCACGCAGGGATATGAAGAAGGAATGGCATGTCCTACCATACTTAGTTAATGAAGATGATTTGTTAGCACTAGAACAGAAATGGCTTGTAGAATGGGTGACTATGCTAGAGGTAGATGCATGAGACAGTGTTGATAGAAGAAGAGGAGGACACCTCGTAGCACAACGAAGTGAGTGGAAAAGGCAATGACAAGGATCAATATGGGCATGAAACAGAAAAACAAGAGCTACATGATGAGGGTCGTCAGGATCCTCTAGAAGAGCAGAACATAGAATCAAAAAATATAGAGACAGACCCCATTGTCGCAAAAAAAGGAAGGTAGAGGGTGAAGCTGCCTCAAAGAAAAAGAAAAAGTCGAAGGAAGATAAAACGAAGGATATCATGGTCCTTACTAAAGGGGACTTAGATCAAATAGGGGACAGGATACAGGAAGCAATAACATAATCCTGGAACAAAGTAGAAGATCTCTACGACACACCTTTGACTAGTGTCGCAGAGTGGATCGTAGAATTGAAGATACTGGCGTAGACGGCCATACAACTAGCACATATAGAGGAAAGGGTTGGAGTATAAAGGTAGATAGAGCCTACGCTTGCAATAAGGTTAGCACAGATACCTACAAGAGCCCTACAGTTCGACTCCGCAGAACTACAACAGCAGGCTAACGAATGGAAGCATGTTAATATGAACATCGTAGCGGTACCATTGCCAAGACTACACAAGTTGCACATGGAGATAATTGAAGAACTAAAGTTGCTTGAACAATACACCTCACAACTAAATATTCAAGTAGAAAAAGAGCGAGTTGCGCTTTGGTAGAATCTCGAGCAGGTGATCCAAGAAAAGGATCAAATAGCAAAGTAACACTAGAAGATCAAGGAGGTGGTCGAAGCCACATGTAAATAGATTCTGGACCTTTATTTCCAAGAGGAAGAGCTAGTAGAAGACAAATTCGTGAAGCTTGGCCTTGCAGTGAAAGGGTATAAGGAGAAAATTTCCAGAGTGCAATTCAAATACGAAATGAAAATCAGTGAGTTGCAAATGAAGATGCAGCCGACTACGCCAAAGGAAGTGAGAGATCAAAGGGAGATTGGCCTAAAGACTATAATGGCTAGCATCTTTGTAGCAGTGGCAGACTGTGGAAAACCCTTGGACAAAAGTTTGAAAATTTGGACATCGCTGCAAGAAGATCCAAATGTACAGAAACTACAGGAAGAAATGAGGCAGAAGCAGCAATAGTTGGAGGAGATTTGGGCATCTATGAAGACATTACCAATCTCATAGAAGATCGCGAAGATCAATGACTCGAAGGCCCTCCAAAAGAAAATTGAGCTAAAGAAAGAAGAACAAATTTTGACATAGAGGACTCGGCCATGGTAGGATGAGGTCATTCAACTATTGTAGGTAGTGGATGAGAAGCTTCAAGAGCTTCGACAAAGGGGGACATTGTTGGTACAGAAGGTTGCAGAACATGTGACAGAAGCATTGTTGGAGGAAGTGTGCAGCAAGGGAAAGTAGGTAACAGAGACCCTGCAGCAGTTCAATCAGGCCTACAACAACATCGTAGCAAAAATCAGAGGCAAAGCAGGTGAGTGACTCAGGACGAGTCTCATGTGAGTGTTGGGGGCCTATTGGGTGCATCCCAACTTGACCTAGTTTTTGAGTGAAGACTCCGCATTTTGTGGAGCAGAGTTCGAAGTAAAGAATGCAGCGGAGAGCAAAGTGGAACACACCGTAGATATACCATGCATCATATGGGCTCCTAGGCGGGATGAAGCCCCTCCTTTTTGTAAAAGAATGTAATGTCTTAAAGGATCAATGGTTTTTAGACCATAGTAGCTTGTATTAGGGGAGTCCATTGTATATGGACCATGGTATTTTGATGATATATCCCTCAATGTAATAGTATATATTGGGATAAATAATAAGAAGAAAAATCATCTTCATGGTCCAGATCTATGTTTATGGTCGAATTATTGTGATATGTAGTTTGTGGCCAAGGAAAGGGTCTGCAGCTGAGTGCACAGAGCCCTGAGTCTGCAGCTGAGTGGGCAAACGGCTTGCATCTTAGTGAACAAGTCAAGAACTATTTTTTGTACAAGATTCAATATTTTAAGCAACATTTCTTGTGGATGTAGTTCTACATTGGGATGAACCATGGTAAAACTTGTGCCTTCATGTGTATTTGTTTATTATCCGTCGTAGCATAGTAGTTTTATTACAATTGTTTTTTTTACAGTGCAATAATGTTAAGTTATGGTATGTTCTATGCTTATAAAAATTTACTTCTTTTTCTTATTATATTCCACCGATTAGCAATCACATGTACATAAAGTAAAGTGCAGATAGAACATTAAAAGATCGACAGAAAACAAGCCAAGACAAG
>APFE031417723.1:3898-21763 GCA_000404065.3 Pinus taeda | reverse complement strand
AGCTTCTACACCTTTCTTTAAACCATCCATCTTAGCTTATACATCTTTCTTTAAACCATCCATCTTAGATTCTGTTCCCTTTTGTGTAAGGGACAATTGTTGCACTTGGTCTTGTAATTTTGATATATCATGTTGCATTTCTTCCTCTTCTTCATGAGTCATGCTAGAGCTTTCAGGTTCCTTACTAGGTGTTTGTATTTTCTTTCCTTAGGGCATCAATTACCGATAATAATTCTCTACTATTCCCTTTGAATTCCTTCAAAATAAATTTTCAAACCAAGCTTAAGGAAAAATTTAAGAAAATCTACACACCTTTTTTCACTTTGTAGGAGCTCGATATTGCCTCTGATGTATCTCTGTACTTTCCAATCATCTAGTTCTGAATTTGTGACCCGTAGTAGCCCTTTGGGTCCTCTTTCGAATGCCACAAGTTTGTCCCAAATTGGATTCTCCAAGGAAGAGTTATGCAAAATCTCCCACAGTGACTTGATTATAGCCTAGTTCAGTACAGCAAACTTGTACGACGTGCCACGAGTCACTGTTTCTACATGTGGATCTAAAAAGTACATATAAGAAACAACAGTCCATCCTCTTTCTAAAACTTCTTACGAAATTTCAATCCAATCCCCATAGGGAAATTTATGACGATTTTCCCCAGGTCACCTGTTTGGAATGTAATTCAGGAGTCTGCACAAAGACCAACTTCCTCAAATGGTATCTCCGCAAATATAGTGTGACAAGCTCTGAAATTTGGATCCAAGATTCAGAGCGATTCCTTCTCAAATGGGTTTTCTTTGCGACTTCTGAAACCTCACAGAAAAAAAGTTATAGCAAAAATTCCACGATGACCTGTTTGGAGTAGTGAAACCCTAGAATCCAAAGCTCTAATACCAAATGTTATGAAACCAGCTCAAGAAAAGATAGAAAAGATAGATCAACGCCTTAGAATTCAGCCTCTTCGAGGGGGAAACCTCCTTTAAATTACATAAATGAAAAATTCTTTGATGATTCAAATGACAAAACCTCCTTTCTCTATATAGGAGTCTAAGGAGTCACAATATAATATAGCCGACCTAACAATAATAATATAAAGCCACAAAAATAACAATAGAGGGATTCTATGGGGCACAGTAATAACAATATGAAGGCAATAGGGGCGCAACAATATTAATAAGGGGTATAACTACAATAGTAATGGGGTAATCACTAGTATTATAGCGACCCAACAGATGAAAGGTAGCAATATCATTAATGGTAGATTATGGTAAATATTTAGACCATTTTCTTACCTCTCCATTAAGGCTTTTGGAAAAATGATTCATCTTCACATCATCTTCATGAACCTCCTGAAGGTCAAAGTAGTCATTCATTTTAATCAAATTGAGGAACCCTACTTTGATATCCTTGAGGCATGTTATGCAATTGGGTAGGTAAAACTAGGGGAGCATATTGAGCTTCCATGACTAGTATATGGGGATGAACAACTGATGATCCTGTGTGAAGTGTACATGTGGAATGGATTAAGACACTTTGTACTACAATCTGTGATGTTTATGGGGAGGTAGTGGAAATTTTTTAGGAGGTGGAACGTCGAAAAATAATAACGAAGAACACTGTGGCATATCCGAATTCTGTTTCTCAAAAACCACTCCACAGAAACCTACAAACTAAGAGGTGGAACTAGTGGAAACATGATGTAAATATTTTTTGATGGGAGAAGAGAAAAAGAATGATACAGATGAAAGTTCAACTAATTTCTAGATGTAGGCTTTGTGGGTAGCTTGGTCAAGGTCTATCAATAGGTCTTATAATTTTTCAAACTTCTCAAGAACTTGTTTGCCAAAATCCTAGTCTACAGATTGATTTTCAGATACGTATGGTCTTAACATCAACTAATCAATGACACTTTCAGTTGCATAGCTTTCAGGCTTAGTTCTAAACAAGTTGAGTTCAAAGGGTAGATTAAATTGAAAATTTTCTATGGTAACAAAACTCTATGGAAAATAATTGGCTCTAGGTAGAGGACTATTACTCCCTTGACTTTCAGACAAGCCTTTCTTCCTTATCAATTTCTTAGGCTTATCTAGGATATTGGGAGGATTTAGACCTGGATGAGATCTCGTATGAATTATTTTAGTAGCCAGATCTATATATTATTAAACAAAAAATTTCAAATATGTACAAATTTTATAGCCTCAAAACATGTATTTCTGAAAATAAATCTTAAATGTTGTTGAAATAAAGTTGTTGAATGAGGGAAATGAATTTTCAAATGAAGATATGTTTTTCCCTAGTATGGTCACTACGATGTTATCACTCCATAATTTTTTATGTTACAGAGTAAATTAGAGAGGTAACCTTAGAACCACTTTGGAAACTGGGAATCCATCCCTTCTACTTTTAGAGACAGATCACTGTTTATGATTTAGCTTTTCTTTACTGATGATATTATGCTAGTTATCATGTTGAGGTTTAGGTTTTTTGTGTTGTGCAGGTTGAGATAGTAGAATTAGGCCATTGAGAAATAGGTTCATAGGACTAGATTGATCAAATGCAGAGTTTACATGCTAAACTTATAGGGCAGGTTAGGCTAGTTCATCGGATCCTTAAAGATCTATGGTGTGAAGGAGAGGAAAAATATTTAGGGATCCAATTAAAAAATACAGTAATTACGAATTTTGTTTTTAATTTTCAATAGAAAATGTAGAAATTATTCATAATCCAGATGTTGAGTGTACTTTTAAACAAATTTTATTGATACTCTTCTTAGAATAATTTCGATTTCATAAACATATATGAAATATAATGAAAACATTTATCAGAGAAAGATGCACTTCACAAATGAAATTGACACAATAATGATGTGATTCTTGTGATGTATTACTGAAATATGATCAATGATATCTTTGTGAGCTTCTTTACAACATAATTCCTTTCTTCAAAACTAATCCCAATGCTTTGTAATTCAGATAATGATGTACTTATAGAAATTATTACAAAATATCTTGATTCTAAAGACAAGATAGAATCCTAAAAATATCTAACAACTAATGACAAAAATAGTATAGAAACTTACAAATCTTCAAACTAGTGGAATTGTTGGCCCTATTTCTACAAGTGATTGTTGATGACTGAGCCTCCAACTTCGTTTTGTTGTTTATCTTGCTATATTTTAGGATCCTATGGTTCATAGGATCAAATGATGATTGAATATTTTCTTTTATTATATCCAATTGTAAATAATATTGCATATTGCAAATGATTTCCTATATGTGTGTGTGTGTGTGTGTGTGTGTGTGTGTGTGTGTGTGTGTGTGTGTGTGTATTAAAACAGGGTATATGAAAAAGAAAAGGAAAGAAAAAATAGAATAAAAAAAGGAATGATAAAATGGCCCCAAAAAAAAATAAAGTGTGAAAGTGATGCAAATTGAGATGCCACCGAAATGAAATAGTTAGTTTTGTTAACAAAATTAGGTTGTTGTGTGTAGCTTGATTAGAAATGCCACAATCATCGTTCCTTGTTTTAAACATATAGTCTAATCATGTTCAAACAAATTTCAATTTCGGATGTTAGAGTAGAGAAAATATTTTTTCCAAACCATTAGAACTTGGCTAAAAATAGTTAGGTAGATTAGGTGAATAAATTGATCCAACCGTTTAATCTGGATCAACGAATTAGCATGGTTAGGTTGCATTTGTATTATATAATTTTCCCTTTTAAATAAATAAAATGAGGGTTTGCACCTCTAAATGCAACCTTTGTCTGTCAAAATTAACCGTACTCTAGGGTAAAATGGAAAGGAAAGAGGTTGAAATAAACAAAATTCATGTTTTGGATCGTCCTAGGTTTGGTGAAAAATACATTTTATCCAAATTTTTGAGCTCATGATCTAAAATCATAAGTAAGAAGATTGCTTGTCGTGGAGTGTTAACCTCTACAATGGTCAAGCCATGGATTGTCATTTGCAACCGAATCAACAACAATATGTGGCCTTTTCGCCCCACCCACCTCTCCCCCCCCAACTTGTCAATATTTATCAATGGAGGGTGGGTTTAAAAATGTTGATTCCTCATCTAACCCCACACCTATGTGTCGCCCTCCTATTTCTTCACATCCCACCAACCATACCACATACCGCTCAAGCCCCCTCTAAAAAACTTCCTAACCACTATTCCTTCCCACCAACGTTCCCCACACCCATTCTACCACTCCCTTTGCAAAACCCATCCCCCTATCCCCTATGTATTAAGACATTTATTTCCTACCCCTAAACTACTATTAATCCCTCTAATGTGCCTGTGCTTACAATGGATGCATTCCCAACTATAGGAACGTCGTAATTTACCACATTGTTCCCCTTAATATCTATGAACTCTGCAATCATTAAAATTCACAACTAACAAACCAATTCGACTGAATATGAGTAGAGGACTACCATCTGCCATATCGTCTTCAACATCACCATCAACTTTCTATTTTCATGTTTTGCTGATCAATTTTTTCCACTATTCTATCTCTTTATTGCTAAAATTTCTTGATATGGATCCTAAAAGTAAGACTAACACTAGTGCTGAAAACCCCATGATCCCTCCACCCATTGACTTGGATCACATTCCCTTTGTTGAAAAATATTATAAGATTTCATAACGAAAGTGAGAACTTGATTTTTTTGAGTTGCATAATTGGCTCGAAGATATTCACCTTGACCAAAGTGATGAAATCTGCCTCTAGGAATAAAATCTATCCTTTTACATGTTTCCCAAACACATTATTTTTGTAAATTTATTCTCAAATGCAGAGTTGACTACATACCTAATCATAGAGCCATAAAATTCCCCACTGATGAGGATTTTTTTACAGTTACCCCTTAGTCCATCCAACAAATGATGCATATTCCTCGAAATAATGCCTCCACTCCTTTCTCAATAGAGACCCTAAATGAACTATACCAAAAGCTAAATTTTCCCCAAAGATATAGGATTTTATATATTTTCCTCCATGAGGATACATAGTTACACAAGAAAAAACCTCCTTGTCTGATATTTTTCATATTTATTGGGCTAGTATTCTGATGAATGGGTAGATGAACCCATCTTAGGTTTTCTGTCCATATTTTCCACTGAAGAATAACCCTCAATTATGTTTAATTTTAGCCAATTTGTTGTTGATAGGATCCATGAAAAATTTATTAAGCACCAAAGTCAAGGAATATTTATATATGCTTATTTTTTAATGTAAATGTTTTTGTTCTTCCAAGAAGACAAATTCCCATTTGCGGTGCAGAAACTCAATAAGCAGAGGGAGCCACACTTAGTTATATTTTGGATGACCGTTATAAGAAGAAATTCATAGGAATATACTTTCAAGGTCTTCATAGATCAGATTGCACATCTAGCTACTTACTTGTTGACCAATCACACAAAGCCTAGAGTTAGTCAAGGAATCTAGAGTATCTTGCATCTTAGTGAGCAAGTAAAGATAGGCAACTCGTACTTGTACCAAAACTACACCTAAATCAAAGTACATGGGTGTGAATTGCCACCTTATATGCTACCTAGATATATTCTAATAAGGACAATTTCCTTGGAGTACATAAGGAAAATGATCCAGCCTGATGAGGTTCATTTTGTTTCAACCAAAAATAAATCACAATTTAGTATAAAAACATAGGTTGACCCTTTTATCTACAATAGCAAGACATTATGCCAGGAAAGAGAGTAGATTCTAAAAAACATGAAATTTCCCTAATTTTTACCTACTCATATGATCCATTTCAGATAATTTAAAATATTAGGGTGGAGCAGAAGAGTACACCATATGTGCATACTTAAAGACCAGGAATTGAGAAGTATATGAACCAGACTTAGTGGGAATAAAACACTTTATAAGAGGCAGAGCAGAAACTTTTTTGGAGAACCACTTCACATCCTCTTTCTCCTAAGGAAAAGACATAGAAAATACCAAGAGAAGAAGACTGAACTTCAAGCATAGAGGTCTCATCAAAGGACTTTAAAATATATACAAACAAAACCAAGAAGAATCCTACAACATGGTTTTCAAAAGAAGAAGAAGGACAGAGACCATTTACAATAGTTCTGAAAGGTCCATTGTTTCCATCAGATTCAGAGGATATATACAGGGTCCCTAACTTCATCATTCTCACAAGCCAATCCAGAAATGAATCTAGCATCAGAAATTATCCATAGGCAGAAAGAGTTAAACATTTTTGAAAATTGTAAATAGATCAAGAAAATAAATGAAGCCCTCAACCACAAGACCTACACATAGTTTTGGAAGAAAACTTCCACCACTTAGCATAGGTGTATGTTAGCATTCAACATAGAAAAGGGAAGAATGCAGATGGAATTCTTGCAAGCATAGGTCCCCCATACACAATTAGAAACAGATTATAAGAAAAACAAATTTGAGTTTGAAGAAAAGGATGTCCAGCATTTGGACCAGATGGTCATGCCTAGGAAAACCAGAGAGATTGTTTACTTGTCATTCACACATACTATAATGACTACTTCCATATTTCCAGTACTTTTAAGTAATATTGAATCTCAGCTAAAGCTTGAAAATAGATCCTCTTTGACTAAGGATAATATGATAAAATCCTTAGAAGATCTAGTTATCAAAGTAGGGTATGATCCAGGTAACATAAAGTCAATAGAAGGAATCATCCGAAAGAAGCATCCTAACATAGATTCTCTTAGAAAATAATTAAAATTTCTAGCTACTAAAGATCCTCAAGCTAAGGAAACATGAGAAGTTAAAAGTAAGAAAGAAAATATACTCATGCTCATCATGGAACATAATCCTCAGGTAATGAAAGTGAAGGCAGAAATGGAAAATATCATCTAAGAAACACAAAAGAATTCTCATCTTGCTCTAGTACCCTTTTGATTCAGTGCCTCTCGCATCAATCATTAAAAAGGGAATTTCTACATTAGTTACAACAATAGGAGTATCGACCTATAAAACACCCCCCGCATCAACTTCAAATGATTCTATCAAACTAGTCCATTCAATGGAAAATATGTCAATGCAAGGAGAAGAAATTAAAAAATTGCAAGAGGATGTAAAGACCCTACAAGAACAGAAAACCATATATGAAAAATATCTCCTAATAGAAGTGTAGAAATCCCAGAGACTTACCCAAAGAATGCAACAAATAGGGAAGGAGATTTCCATGGGTAATAACTGGACCCGGGTGTAGGAGAACATTTGGAAAAAGATAAATGAAGCCATGGTATAAATCTGGCCATCCATATAGATCATATTTGAGAAGGAATTAATTGAGAGACCTATTGAATCGATTGAACAAATTGAAGATGAGTTAGGTGATAAACCAATAGAAGTTGTAGATTTCATTAAATTCCTTAATTCCAAAAATATATTGGAACTAGAAGAACTCGAAATCGAGGACATGAGTGAGACAATACTAGAGTTAAAAAAGGTGCTAACCAAGAGAAAGTTAATTAGTCATATGGAAGATAAATATCAAGTTCTAAACATTGGTGTACAGAGGTTCTTTAGAAAATTGGAAGTCTTGTACAAAAAGGGACTTCCCAGCTTACTAGTGATAGAGGACAAGCTCAATACATGACCTGATTATAGTTAAAAATTGATGACCATTACCAAATATAATAATAATTTTATAGCAACAAAGGACAACATAACAGGGAATGCATTTCTATAAGCACTAGCACATGATTTATACATCGAGCATGAAATTAAGTATATCTTTGTTTACCAGCGAACTTTTGCCAAATATAATGAAGTGGATGAGGTCTACATAAAACTACTTAAGATGTCTATTCCGAGTCAAAATTGTGATAAATTGTGTGAGTTATTGGAGTAAAAAGATGATCTTATTTTCAACACAGGACCAACAATGCGACAGAAATTCAAGGGCCAAATATTCAATAGTTCCACAAAGCTAGGGTTGCCAATATAAGTAGTTTTAATTTTCCTATATTTTGTAACAACTAGATAGAATTTGTTTTAGAAGTTTGTAAAATACATCTTGATTAGTTTTGATAGAATATTTTGTAATTAAACTCATAAATTCTTCTATTTTTGAAGTATTATGGGGTGTTTTTTGTACATAAGAAATATGTTGTATATTTTTCAACCCTTAGTGGAATTATTAGTAATACATAAAGCTCATTCATAGGATTCATGTGTCATATTGTTGGTGAAGTCCCTCCGTCGTCTTATGTGTTTATCTTTCTTTGTTTACCATACACATTTGTTTTTTAATCTAAACTATTCAATAGAAAGTTGAAAGAAAAAAATTGTTTAGATGTACACTCTAATTACGGATATGAATAATTTCAATGTTTTCAATTGAGATTAGGTAAAATAATTCCTAATTTCTCTTTACTTAATTGAAATATTTTCTCTTCTTCTTACTCATTTCACTTAAAATTAAAGGATCCAATTAGTTTGGCTACCTTGCCCTGTGAAATCTATCTACAAAATACTTTATGTGATCCATACTTTAATGAAGGGACTCCATAGCCCAATGGTAATATATACATCAATGAACCATACAATAAAAACTACTTTACAAATCAAACCTTAAAGCTTTTAACTAGCGTGAGATCTAAAAACAAACAAATCTAAATTTTACAGAGAGATCCGTCTCTGAAGTTAGTAGGGCGAGATCTTAGCTTCCAAAGTGGTTTTGTGGTTACCTTTGTAGTTTCTCTAACAAGCTCAAAAATTACAGAGTGATAGCATTCTGGCCACCATACTAGGGACATGAAGAAACTTTCATTTCATTTTTAGAACATTTGTTTCCCTAGCTTAGAAAACCTTTTTCAGTAAAACTAATGATTCAAATTTTAGAAATACAGGTTCAAAGGTTGTAAAATATGTAAATATTCGATTGGTGGGTCTAACATTTAAGATATTCTCCAAAAATAGTTCATTGTGGATCTCATCCTAATTCTGAACCTCCCAAAATCTTAGATGGTCTAGAAAAGTTGATAAGGAAAGGAAGTTTAGTTGAAAGTCAAGGAAGTAGTAGTTCCCTTTTTATGGAAAATTCTCTTCGAGAAACGTTTGTCACCATACTGGATATCCAATTTGACTTACCATTAGAACATAGTCTATTTAGGTCTAATTTTGAAATTTTTGTAGATGAAATAGTAATTGATAAATCCTTACTCCTATAAATCGACAGGTCAAGTTGTTGAACATGATTTTGATCAACAAACCCTCCAAAACTTTGTTAAGCTACAAGATCTTGTATTTATACTTGATCAAGCTATATATCAAGCTTATATTCAGCAATCTGTTGACATTTTCTTCCCTAACTATTGCATCATATTCTATTTCCTCTCAATATATTCATCGTATATCAGTCAGTCCCACCCCTTCTATAATCTCCACTACTTTTCCAATAGTATCATAGACAATGACCCAATTGATCCCAAGAACTCCTGCATCTATACCTCCCATAAGACCATCTATTATTCAACCCAACATAGTTGCTCATTACGATCCCTTGGTCTTATCTGGGAAATTACATCATATTCCCTAAGATTATTAAAATAGAATTCCTTAATTTTATGCCACGAGTGCCATCACTACATAAAAACATGTTGATAAAATGAATAATTTCTTCGATCTTTAGGAGGTGGATGAAAATGACGTAAAGATGAGACTTTTTGACCAAAGTTTGGGTGGAGAGGTAATAAAATGGTTTAAACATTTCATTTAACAATAGCTAGTATCACTGATCTTGATGCCTTTCATCAGATTTTATTAAATATTTGCGGAAAAAACAATCCTCTTCAAGCTCTAAATGAATTAAAAAACTTGAGAATAGTACCTGATGAGACTGTGGAAGAATATTATGATAATTTTAACAAATTTTATAATGTAATTCCACCTTCTATTAAATGTCCACCAGGCTTAGCCCTTCTTCATTTACTTGAAGAATTTGATGTGGATATGGCATATCAGCGAAGAGAGAGAAAAACCCGACTACCTTACAAGGAATTCAACCTAATGCACTTAAATTTGAGGCTAATTTGTTAGACAAAAAGGAAATGTTAATAATGGAAATAAGGGTCACTATCAAAGAGGAACCTTCCTCCTCCTCTCCAACTGGTTATAAAATAGATAATATACTTAGAACCATCGAGAAGATTTTGGATAGGATAGGTATAACTGATAGGGAACTTCCTAGAGAAAACCAAACTTCTCCTCAAATCAGAAATCCTAATTTTAGGAGAAATCCACCCCAGATCAAACAAAGGAAACAAAAAGGTCCAAATCAGCAGGTGAGACCACCATTTCAAGAAAAAATACAAATGAGGAAGGAGAAGGATACTCAAATAACTTTAGTGGGAGTAAATGAAAATGATTCTACATTTATTACACGAGAGGAACAAAACCTTTTCCTACTGTCACAAGATGAAGTATATCTCGAGGAATAAGAAAATTAAAATAAATGTATTGAAAATGAAATTATGGAAGTCCATAGGAAACATATTGTAACGAGTATGAAAATGGTTGACAATCCTATTAAAAATAATTCTGATACACCCAATAAAATGGTAGCTTATACGCCAACCAAGGAAAATCTTGACATTCTTGCCAAAAGGAATGCAGATATTCCAACCTAGAAAACATCTAATACTATAGTCAAAGCAACTCAAACTGATAGTCCTTCTGCAAGAAAACAAAAATATATTTCCCAAAAGGGTTTGGTTGAAAAATAAGATGCGCTCAATTTAAACAAAACTAAAACATCATTCAGTATAGAACATGAATTAGAAACACTGAAAATATACATTCCTCTAAGAGAACTCATGAATAAAAATTCATATAGATCACAAGTGATGAAAGGCTTAAATATAGGAAAAGATGAAGATACAGTCAATGTATCTAATAATCAACCATAAATAATGTTTAGGCCTGAAGCTGATAGAAAAATCCAAGATAGAGATGTACTTGCTTGTTACAATACTTTAAACATTCATGATGAAATTTTACACGATGCAATTCTTGACTCAGGGGCCTCTCACAATCTCATGCTTAAGGATATCATGGAAAAATTTGGACTAGATGTCACTAGATGATACAAGGATCTATTTTTTTTTATTCAAGAAAAGTAAAATGCCTTGGTCTCACCAAGGATTTATGTGTCAACTTGGTACAAATAGCAACCGAGAGCTTGGTAATGGACATAGTTGTTGTTGACATACCTCCTAAATACGGTATGTTACTATCCCGCTCATGCCGAGCTAAACTCCAAGGGACCCTCCAAATGGATATAACCTATGCTACCATTCTATAATTTTGTCAGCAAAGAAGACTATACGAGGAAAAACTTATGAAATTTATGGTTACTATTCATGATAAAACCCACAATTATCCCTTATATTCAATCCATTGAGATCTTGATTCTTTTATTTTGTACAATGATGAAAATATACATGAAGAAATTGCCAATGTATAAATTTATTTGTGTGAGGTTGAGGAATGAAAAACATATATGATAGAAGATGATAAACAAAATGAACATTTATGGAATTTAAGATATAATATGGCTATCAATAAAGAAGGATTAGGGGCAGGCATATGGGTTTCAAATTCACAAACTTGTCACTCAGAAGGCCATTCATATAACCTAAACTTTCAATGTACTAATAACATAGCTGAATATGAAGCCTTAATTTTAGGGTTACAAATTTTAAATAATATAGTAGCCAAGATAATTTAAATTCATGTAGATTCTAAACTAATAATAAAACAAATTAAAGGGGAATACTCTACCAAACACTCAAGGTTGAGGGTGTATAGGAATGTTGTTTTGGATTTTCTTGAATCTTTCATTGAGAATAGCCTATCTATGGTCCCTATAGGTCAAAACATCCTAGCTGATGGTCTTGCCACTTCAACTAATACTTGTAAAATTCCATATTGTCCTAGTCACCAATACACTGTTGAAGTAAAAAATAGACCAACTATACTAGACACTACCAGATACTCGCAAGTCTTTGGAAATGATGAACGTATTGAAAGTTTTTTATAATGAAAAGATGAGTTTGAGTGTTCGTTCTAATATAGATTTAGATATTGACATAAAAGATAGTGTACACAAAATTGTGACTACGTTATAGTTGAAAGAAATAGTTCAAGAAAAAGAAGAATCATAAATTTTACGATTGAAAGACAATGTTTTTCCTAGAGGATTAGTCCCCTTAGAGGATTTTTTATTTATTTTAATGATTATAAAGAAAGCCTAAAATCAAACTTACTAGACATGAAGTTGAATAATGTAACATTGAAACTGAGAAAGAATACAAGATGATTAAATTATCCAAATCCATAACCCCAGAAGAAAATAAAAAGTACATCAAATTGCTCAAAGAATTCATAGATGTGTTTGGATGGATTGATGAAGATTTGAAATCTTATGACACCAACATTATACATCATCACATTCCTTTAAAAGAGGACCAAAAGCCTTTTAAATAGAAACTTATGGGGATCAACCCAATGCTCATGTCCTTAATTGAAAGGGAGGTCAAAAGAATTTATGATGCCAAGATCATAGTATCATTGATATATTCTAAGTGTGTATGAAATTTAATTCCAACTAGGAAAAACACTGGAGAAATTATACTTTGTATTGATTTCCAAAATCTTCACAAATCCTCCCTGACGGATAACTACCCTTTCTCTAAGATGGATCACATTTTGCGAGAGGTGGTTGGATCTAGTAGAATTTCTTTATTTATGGTTACAATCAAGTCCTAGTACATCCCGAATGCCAAGAAAAGACATCATTTACTACACCTTGGGGCACTTTAATGTATGTGAAGATGCTTTTTGGCATGATGAATGTCGATGCCACTTTTCAAAGAGAAATGGACATTCCCTTTATAGAAGAAATGGGCTAGTTCATGGTCATATATCTTGATGATATCACTGTATTTTCAAAAATAGATGAAGAACACTTGGTCTACTTAAGAAGGGTGTTTGAGAAATGTAGCATATTTGGTATTTCCTTGAGCCCATAGAAAACATTGTTTGGCTTAAAATAAGGAAAATTGCTAGGACATATCATTTTAAGAGAGGGAATTAGAATAAACCCTAAAGGAATTGACGCTATTTTAAAAATAAATCGCCCTATAAATGTAAAGGAAGTCCAATCTTTCATTGGCTAAATCATTTTTCTCAGGAGACTTATTCTTAATCTAGCAGAGATTCTAAGAAATATAACAAATATGTTGAGAAAATACACTAAGGTAAAGTGGAACAGTGATGCCAAAAAACCATTTGATAAAGAAAAATAAGCCATAACCCAAGCTCCTATGTTGATCAACCCTGATTTCATAAAATATTTTCTCATTTTCTCATTTTCTTCTGAGTAAACTATTATAGCAATTCTCTTACAGAAAAATAATGAAGAACATGAAAAAACTACTTTTTTTTTATTGTAAATCCTTAAGAGATGCTACATTAAAGTAAAACATCATGGAAAAGAAAGAATTTTCTTTAGTAAAAGAAAAAAAAACCATTTTAGAGTTTATATCCTTAATTCACATATAATTTCTTTTGTTCCAAATGTTGTGGTAAAAGACATACTGACCCAAAATGGTCCTAATGGCAAGAGGTAAATGGATGGTCATTATCTTAGAATATGGCATTTGTTGGGTTGTGTTATATTCTTTCCATGACTAGCCCACGTAGCTAACAAGGGGTTAGAGGGGGGGAGGTTACAGGGGGTTTGAGGGGCACCCATAACTCCACTTTATGGGGTCCGGGGCAGCACCCCTGAAAATTTTGGTTTTGGACCCTATGTTAGGTTGGGCAAACCCACCTGTGGTTTTGTGCATGATTTTTGCACATGTTTTTTTGGAGGTAATGGTTTTCGGTCCATGATATTGGACCCGATGGTTTTATGTCCATGGTATTGGATGCTTCGGAATGTATAAATATGTATTATACATTGAAAGGAACATAATGAAAAATCAAGCTGGTAGTCCCGGATTTTGGATCTAGGGAATAATATCTGTGTATATGTGATTTAAGTGTTATGCTCTCGCATTGTTTATTTTCTATGTTTTAGAATTTGTATGAAGGTAATTACTGTACGAAGTTGAAACCTACATTTGGTATCAGAGAAATTTTGGCTTCAAGGGGACACCTTTGTTGCTGAGGGGTTTCACTCAGGCCTGTGGTAGACCTTGTTCAGTGGGAGACCTGTGAGATCGATTCTAGTGGTAAAAGAAGATGTCAAGCAGTGGAAAGATAGAGATCGAGAAATTTAATGGTCACAGTTTTGAGTTGTGGAAACTGAAGATGGAGGAACTGTTGGTGGATAAATATTAGTGGATTGCAGTAGATCCATGTACTAAACCAACAGGAGTGTCTGATAAAGAATGGAAGAAATTGGATTGGAAGGAAAAGAGCACTACAATTGTGTGTCTCAGATTCAGTATTGTTGAATGTGTCAGGGGAAGCTACAACGAAGGCTCTGTGGGACAAGTTAGGGACTTTGTACCAATCTAAGTCTTTGCTTAGTAAAATGTTCCTGCAGAAAAATCTGTATAATCTGAGGATGAAAGATGGAGACTCGGTGAAAGAGCATTTGAATGCATTTAATACTGTGGTAAGTCAGTTACCATCTATTGATATTAAAATTTCAAATGAATATAAGTGCATCAATTTGTTGTGTTCTCTACTAGATTCGTGGGATAGTCTGGCTATTTCCATAGGTGGCAATACAACTGGCTTGTAGTTTGATGAAATAGTCTCAGCCTTGCTGACAGAGGAGATGAGATGGAAAAATATGGAGAGCCATAATTGTGATGCCTTGTCTGTATGAGGACATTCCCATAACAGAAACAAAAATAAGTCATCTAGTGGGAGATCTAAATGTAGAGGGAGATCTAAATCTCCAGGAAAACCTGTAAAGGTGGTGTATTGGAAACGCGGAAAGGAAGGCCACTTTAAAAGGGACTATAAATCTAAAGCTCCCGATAAAGGAAAGGGACCTTATGAGGCTCCTTTTTCAAAGGCAAAAACCACCTCAGATGAAGGTGGGGATGTGTACTTGGCTTCTTGAAGTACAAATGTAGATCATAAGGCATGGTTGATTGACTTAGGTGCATCCTTTCACTTCACTCCACATAGAGAGTGGTTCTGCGAGTATGAGAAATATGATGGTGGTGATGTCTTCTTGGGGGAAGATAGGAAGGCTAGAATCGTTGGTTGTGGAAAAGTAAAGTTGAAGTTGCAAGGTGGAAGGGTTAGAATGCTTCCAAATGTTCTACATATTCCTCCATTAGCCAAAAATTTGATTTGTGTAAGCAGGCTGGATGATGCAAGCGTAAAAATAGTGTTCGAGAAGGATAGTTGCAAAATGGTTCAGGGATCACTGGTATTGATGTGGGGAGTTTGGATTGGAACTCTGTACAAGCTGCAAGGTACCACTGTTATTGATGGGTGCAACAGTTCTGTGGTTCCTAAAAGTGGAGCAGAAAATCTAGTGGTCTCTAGAGAAAAGACCATGTTGTGGCATCAAAGGCTTGGACATATTAGAAACAAGGGCCTTCGAATACTTCATGGTAAAGGTATGGTAGAAGGTATGAGTAATAGTTCTCTAGACTTTGATTTCTATGAAAATTGTGTATATGGGAAGAAAAACTGGGTGGGTTTCCCCTCTTGTAGTAAGAGGGCGAAACAAATATTAGAGCTTGTGCATAGTGATGTGTTTGGACCTATGAAGGTTCCATCACTGGGTAAGTTTGTGTATTATGTATCATTTATAGATGGCTTCTCAAGGAATACATGGATATATTTCCTTAAGAAGAAATTTGAAGTCTTTCAAAGGTTTAAAGAATTTAAGGCTCCCATGGAAAATCAGACAGAGAAGAAGATAAAGGTGTTGAGGACAGATAATGGTGGAGAGTTTTGCAGCAAGGAATTTGAATAATTCTATAAGAAGTGTGGTATAGCACGGCAGAAGACAACTCCATATACACCTTAGAAAAATGGAGCTGCGGAAAGAATGAATAAGACGTTGATGGAAAGGGAAAGAAGCATGCTCAGTGGTGCCAGGTTAGGACAGGAATTCTGGGCAGAGGTAGTGGATATTGCATGTTACCTGGTCAATAGCTCACATTCATTAGGGTTGGAGGATAAGTCTCCACAAGAGGTATGGATTGATAAGAAACCCTCTCTTTCACATCTAAGGGTATTTGGATGTGATGCAAATGTACATGTTCCAAAGGATAAATGAACCAAGTTGGATAGTAAATCTGAAAAGTACATCTTTATTGGGTATAACGATGGTTTAAAGTGTTATAAACTTTGGAACCCAGTAACAAGGAAGGTTGTGTATAATCGAGATGTGGTGTTCAGAGAGGTGAAACATGTTATTAAACATGAAGTCCAATCAAAGGAACCTAATAATATAGAGTTTGAGCTAAAGGAGGAAGAATCAGACTCTACAGTAGAGGAGGAATCAGAAGATGAAGAGCCACAAACTCCGGTTATGAGAATTTCAGTTTGAGAAAGAAGGCAACCAAAAAGGTATAGTCCATCAGCTTTCTATTCAAATTTTTCTTTGTCTGATACTGATGATGATCCCAAAACTGTGAAGGAAGCAGTGGATTCATAGGATGGAAAACTTTGGAAGGAGGCCATGGTTGATGAAATGGCATCTTTGCAGAAAAATGAGGCTTGGGATCTGGTGGAGTTGTCGGCTGGAAGGAAACCCATTGGTAGCAAATGGGTGTTCAAAAAGAAGACTAATGCAGAAGGAAAGGTGGAGAAATACGAAGCTCGGTTGGTAGGAAAATGGTATTCCCAGGTGTCAGGAATTGATTTTGGTGATATTTTTTATCTTGTTGCAAAGGTAACTTCTATTAGATTACTTTTATCTGGTGCTGGTACTTTTGATTTTGAGGTAGAACAGATGGATGTGAAGACAAAATTTCTTAATGGGGATCTAGAAGAGGAGATCTACATGAAGCAACCTGAAGGCTTTGCGATGAAGGGTAAGAAAGAACTAGTATGTAAGTTAAAGAAGTCTCTATATGGGTTGAAACAGTCACCAAGGATGTGGTATCAGAAATTTGATACATTTATACAGGGACTTGGCTTCCCCAGAAGCAAAGCAGAACACTGTGTGTATTTTAAATTAATTGGAGACCATGTTATATATCTGGTATTGTATGTGGATGATATGTTGCTAGTTGGAAATGACAAAGAAATTATCCAGGATTTGAAGACCCAATTGTCCTCCAAATTAGACATGAATGATCTTGGTGCTGCAAACTATATTTTCAGTATGGAAAATAAAAGAGATCGGACAAAGACGAAGTTTCAGTTAAACCATAGGAAGTATTTCGAGACAATACTGCAGACGTTTAATATGCACAATAGTAAACCATTGAAGGTTCCTATTCCTATAGGTTTAAAGTCATATGTTGAACAGTGTCCCAAGACACAAGAAGAGGAAGAGGATATGTCCCGTGTTCCATATGCAAGTGTAGTCAGTAGCCTGATGTATGTAATGGTCTGTACTAGACTAGACATTGCACATGCAATGGGAGTATTGCGCAGGTTTATGTCAAAACCAGCAAAGGAGCATTGGACAGCAGTGAAGCGGGTTTTCAGGTATTTGTGTGGCACTAGTGATTATGATCTGTGCTACCAAGGAAGACCAATATTGGACAGAGTGTTGGATATTCATAGATTTGTTGATGTAGATTGGGCTGGAGATATGGATCAGAGAAGATCTACAAGTAGGTATGTGTTTAACCTATTTGGAGGTGCAATCAGTTGGATGAGTAAGAAACAATCTATAGTGGCACTATCAACTACAG
>APFE031417717.1:116896-130826 GCA_000404065.3 Pinus taeda | reverse complement strand
ATTGTAGTTTCTACCGCCATCCATTCTTGAAGAGAATTGGGAAGATTTTACCTGTGGCTGGTTGTAGCTTCTGTTTGTCCTTAAGGTAGCATGCCCTCGATTTTATTGATAGTCTTTGTTCATCCTTGAGGAAGACTGTCCCTGATTTACCTGATGATTTCTATTAGGCCTTTGCTCACTCCTTCTTGCTGCATCAAGATAACTTTTGGAGGTGGAAGCATGAGATGCTTCTCCATTATACCCCGGACCTGTCTTGATTAGAGGGGAATGATGCACACTAATAATCTCATCCAATGTTTCAGATCCTTTAACAAATTTAAGATTAAGGGCCTTTGTTTTCTCAATTTCTTTTCTAAGGCCAAAAATTTCACATTCTAACTTCTCAAGAGATTTTTCTTTCTCATCAAGTTGAGATTATAGAGAGTCAATGATCACATTACTTTCATCTAAACATCTTTTGAGTCTATTAATCTCATCATATAAACCATCCACATCTATAGCATCCATGTAATCATCATCTTCAAAGGCCATTAAAAGCTTATAGTGGTTACCTCGTTCATCTTCATCGCTATTTGATAGTCCATCACTATATTCATGAGTGTAGTAGCTTTTCTTATTTGCATTATGTTTCTTGTTCCATCTAACATGTTCCTTCCCCTTTTCAATCTTATCCTTGTGAGGACATTTGGCAGCATAGTGACCTACTCTTCCACAAGCAAATCATTTGAATGGTAACTTACCTTGGATTCGTCCAGCACCCCATTGAAGATTTTTGACAAAATTTGATTCTTCTTCTTCTTCTTATATGTGTCCTGACTCATAGTAGTCTCCTTTGCCAGAAGCCTTGAAGGCAGCTTCTCTCCTATCTGATGGTCCTCCTTTCCTCATTTCATAAGCAGTTAGAATTCCATGCAGCTGTGACATTTTAAGGTTTTGAAGATTCTCCTTTTCTTCTATTGCAGAAACTTTAGATTCAAACCTAGGGGACAAAGATCTTAGAACTTTTTCAACTACAACAACTTCCTTTACTTCTTCACCCAAATTTTTCATACAATTAACAATCTCATCTACACGAAGAAAATAGTTGGCCACACTTTCATCATTGTACATTCTAAGATTTTCATACTGAATTCTGAGAGTTTGAAGTTTTGCTCGTTTTACCTGATCATCTCCTTCATAGCTTAGAACAATCTTGTCCCATATTTCCTTTGCGGATTTATACTACATAACTTTGACAAATTCTGATTGAGATAGAAATCCCAATAGAGTATTGACCGCCTTTGCATTTGTTTCATATTTCTTCTTCTCAACCGGATCTGTGGGAGTTGCTGATGGAAAAGTATACCATGTATCTATGATATCCCAAACTTCTGTACCCAGAGATTGAAGATAGGCAGTAACTCTTACCTTCCAATATACGAAGTTTGTCCCATCAAAAATCGATGGCCTGATTGATGCTTCCCTCTCATAGTTACTCATGATGAAAGATCTTCCTTCAAGCCATCAAGCTTCTTCAAAAGGACATGCTCTGATACCGATTGTTGGAAATAATACTGAGAGGGGGGGTGAATCAGTATTATCAAATTCTTTTCAATATGTCTTCTTGATTTATACTTAATTTAATCTTGTATGTCAATACCATATAATAATGAAAAAGAATCAAGAAAAACAGATAGTCAAACCAAAGAACACCAGATATAAGGTGGAAACCCAATGTGGGTGAAAACCACCTGCTGCAATATGTCTCTATCTTCTTTCAATTAGAAACTTCTTTTACAATGATTTTGTACTGGTGCAGTCCTTTACCAGTGCACAGGCTGCAACCTACAGAGAGCTACAACTCTCTCTCGTATTCCAGTCTCTCCTGGAAGGGAGCTACAACCCCCTTAGCTCTTTTACTTCTTTAGGGACCACGTTTCATGAATTTTCAAACTGGATCCAAGAAGATCAAATAATCATCAAGTACATGCAAATCACCCAATCTCCTTATACAATAAACCAATGAATCACCCAACTCTTACGAATGCTGTAAACAGAAAAGAATACCAGAAATCTAAACCCAGAATTCTACAGCAATAGATAAAATATAGTCAACAAATGTTTCAAGATAAGTCCGCAACTTCACCAATGGGGCCTGCGTATATCCGCAGCTCCTCTGAGACTAAACTGCACAGATCTGCACTGGTCGTTCTTCTGCTCTATGTACTTCTTCTCAGGTCTGCACCTCAACTGTCTGACTTACAGCGTACATTTGCACTGTGCCTTCTTTTCACCTACGTACCTCGCACTGCGCCTTTCTCTGCACTGCGTGCCCCCCGCACTGCGCCTTTCACTGTACTGCGTACCCCGCACTGCACCTTTTGCTTCGCTGCATACCCCCGCACTGCACCTTCGGATCACCTGCGGATTTCTGATTAGGGCCAAATTACCAGTCCTCTAATGTGCCACAATCAGTTAGATCCACAAATCTGCTCATGCGCCCGAGAGATCACGAATTATCAATAGATTCGCCTTACGTTTGATTTAGATCTAGCTTTTAAAATCATTCACCCAAAATTTCAGATCTTAAGATATTCAAATTTTACAAGTATCTGGCCAAAATATCTCCTTTCCTTTTTATAGGGAAGCCTTTCACAATACCATGGTCCAAAACCATATTAACACAATACCATGAACCCAATACCTTGGATCAATATTTGTAGATGCAAAACCACGGACCAAAACCATAGGTCAGGCTAAATACCATGAACCATTCATAAAGATTCCCACATGCACGTGCTTTTCTGCATTGGAGAGAGTGAAACTGGGGTCTGCACCTAATGAACGGAGAACTTGCGTGCATGTCTGCATTCCTTGGTCGGCGTACCTGTGGGTCCGCAGCTTCTTCTAGGATTACCTGCGGGTATCTTAATTTCCATGATTTTGAGTGCCTGAACTGAGATATGCCACATGAGTGAGTTGTCATCAAGTACAACACCTATACCATAGAGCTAAACCAGAATCATAATGCCAACACTTAAGATTACCAGGGTGAGATTTATGTTAGAGATTATTATGGACCATTATCCCATTTCAATTTTATAGTTTTCGATTTGTAATTGAAAAAATATCATCTACAGGTGCTAAATTAGATGTAGATTTATTTAGATAGATCACAAATAAATCTTAGGAAAGGGAAATATGATCATATAGCTTGTAAAAAAGAGAAAAGGTTGTGGAGATCAAAAAATAAACTACTAGTAAATTTGGACATGGACTCCGTAAGAGATATAAACATTTATTTAAAAAATTATATGCTTGAGATTCGAATTATGCATTTTTCCCAGAGTGCTTCAAATAAAAAAAATTCTTTGTGCACACAATCAACTATGACCTTCGACATCCTGAGTTGTGTTAGCACTTACAAGTGAACTAGAAACTATTCCTTCACCTACAAAACCCAATTTATAGATCTGGATAACACCTCACCAAATTCAATGTATTTGGTCGTGGGAGGTAGCAAAGTAGGGAACACACATTTGTGTTGTTTGTTGTTCATAAGTATTATTCATATCCAGTGCCTTTATTACAAACAACACCACCACTTTAGACATCACCCATTGGTCAATGCCATAAACTAGGTTAACAGTAATGGTACCTCAAGGGATGGATGAAAATGGATTTATGTGATGACATATTTAGGGGATGGTGTTGGCTAGTTGAATTGTTTATCAATTAAACAATCAAGTACCACATTAATTGTCAACCTGGGAAAGTCTTTTTATTCCAAAGGCCACTGCGTACTGTTTGTACTTAAATTCTAAAAGCATTGAAAGCTGTAGTATACTTAATTCCAGTACTAAGTTATCACAATGCTAAAAAAAGAATTGATTAAAATTGCAGATCTAAGAAACAAGGAAATGGATGCTCTGTTGGCAGAGGATCAGGACCCTATCCTCCGGATGAGGACGTTCAGCACCTGCCCCTGGAATCAGATTGCTAACACAAACTGCACTCAAATTCACCGGTGAAACACGCTTGCACAATTCGAATAACTTAATAAAACACAGTGCTAGCAAAACAAAACTTCAAGAGGTAATGCTACAAAGTCCAAAACAGAGTATCTGTAAAGAGAAACTACCACACACTTACACACTTGACAGCAAAGTAAATGGGTGAATCTTGTGAGGAAGGTGGGCCCAGTCCTTCTCACAAGATTCCCCAGAATGCGAAGAACAGCTTAAATACTCAGAACGTTCTTCTATTCATCCGTCAAAAATTCAGATACAGTGAAGTTCAGAATTGCTGATAGTTTTACAAAATGCTCCTTCAAACTCCCTTTGACTAATGTAGATGTCTCCTCTTTATAGAGGAGACATCTATTACAATAGATTGTTACGGTTCAGCTGTTTGACCCGTTTAATCAAAAATAAGAAATACAGAGATGTTGTTGCAACAATATAATGATATATTCTTTGTTTAGACTGTTACACAGCTAATAACTGTCTTCGTCCGTCTTCCTTGGGATATGCACATTCCTCTCGCCGATTCCCCGTGCTATTCTGGTGGCTGTATTCTTCTTGCTTTGGACAATCACGTCTCAGATAGTTGCCGTTGTGATTCTCAGCTGGTGCAAAAATACCTGCTTTAGATAATATCTGTTGCTGACTATATCAACTGCGCAGTTGCTGCTTCTGGTGTTGCAGCAACTGCGTAGTTGCTGTTTTTGGTGTTACAGCAACTGTAGGTTATAATTCCTGCGGCTTAAGACAATTACTTAGCAATTCAGTTAGCTTTCCAAAGATAAATACACAGGTACTTACGAATATGCAGTGAACAATTAAACATATAGATATGCGGGAAGTTACTCCATACCTTGGGGTAATCAAGTCATTGTACGATCAAAACTTATAGCTTATGACTGAAAAAAGGATAATATTATGATGGAAATATAAGGTCAAAATTGGTCAATTCTGGGTCCTAACATCCCCCCCAACTGAAGATATTGCATGTCCCTATGCAATGTTTTACTCTGAATCCGAGTCGGAGTACTGGGATGAACAATGTAAATTACTGAGACAATAGCTGTAGGAGGTGACATCGAACCTTTTTCTGAAACCACAGACAGTCTGTATCTGTCTCCATGCTACTACCTCCTCCTTAGTGGATAACCCAAACTGACCCTTCTATTGTTCCCCGGGTAACCATAAAAGTGGAAATTTAAACTTGTAGCCTATCCAACTCTCAGCACAGTGTTGCATGCATTTAATATAAAAAGGTACCCTTGTAAGTGCTACCTGCAAATTTACTGGATTGTAAGGATGATATTCTTTCCTTTCTTTGGGGCAGTTTTCCCAAAAGAGATTATTTGCTCTAACGACCAAGGGCACTTTGGTTCTCAAATAGTGCTGACAGTCCTTCAGGATTGTTGCTTGCAATTGTCTGAGATGATTTTTCATATCTGCATTCTTTATCAATTCTTGGTGTTGTACAATAAAAGTAGCTGCATTCTGTGGTTCAGCCCTAATCCACAGAAGACAATTTTGTTCATTATGTTGGGCTGAGACGAAGGCATTATGCCATGTGAGTTGGTTGGCTAAGAAGGAAATGAAGGCTCTCAGCTGTATGTCACCAACCACAGGTAACATATTCTTGTCCCTTTCTTCAGATACTGCTTCATTGTGTAGGTAAAGCTCACATAGCAGGTTTTGGTCATTATTAGGTGCCTCTGTAAAAGTTTGCATAAACTGTTCTGCTGTGACCACCTAATAGGGTCTCCCTTCTCTTACAGCTTTTATCTGCAAGTATGTCAATCTCTCCCTTAAAAATGTTGCATAATTAAAAGATGGCTTCCTCATAGCCAGCATTCTTTGAAATAATCCGAACATCTGGGTCATTCTGGTTTTCAACTCTGAGATTTCTTTATATTGAGCCCTACATTGCTCAATTGCTTCCCAATTTCTGTATGTGTGATTAAACCAGGTCCCTTTCTGCTGTTCAAATTCTTTACCCTTTGACTTCTCATACTCTTTACACCATTTTCCTTTCAAAGCCTGAAAGCTTTCTGTTTCTATACATGCATCATTAACAGAGGGAGACTCTGTTTGTGTGTAAGCATCAGTAAGAAAAATTTGTTCTGTTGGAGTAGGCTGGAATACTCCCTCATCTTTTTCTTCATTTGCAGCTAGTATCTCATCCTGTTGCTGTCCTGATTCACTGTGTACTGTGGTAACTGGGGTAGGCCGGGGTAGGTTTGTATCTTCTTGCTCCTTTGCTGATTTCTGTGTAAAAATTTCCTCCATAATAATTTGGGTGAGCCGTGGTGAGTCTATATTTTCTCCTGCTTTTGTCT
Source organism: Pinus taeda (assembly GCA_000404065.3). NCBI lineage: Eukaryota > Viridiplantae > Streptophyta > Pinopsida > Pinales > Pinaceae > Pinus > Pinus taeda. The sequence goes on along the minus strand of APFE031417717.1, from coordinate 124,495 downwards.
CTACTAGGGGACTTACTGGTTCTTGTGTTACAGTAAGTTCCCTGATTTGATCTTTCCCTTCCAGATAGCCTGTTGGTTCTTGTGTAACAACAGGTCCTTCCATTCTAGCAGAGGGTTGTGATATTTCTATCTGTGCAGCAGCAGGTCTTTCCGTGTCATCTGCAACAGTGGCAACATTCTCTCTTGGTTCCGCCACTATCTTGTATCCTGCTTGGGTATATATTTCGCCACAAGTGGCGCACATATACTCATTGTCTTCACTTTTCTCTGTTTCCGAGGCTACTCGCGCTAAAACATGCAGGCTGAATTCCTTTTGATATGCTTCTTTAATCCTTATTATCTCCTCTTGATAATCCTGAATCTGTAATCTTAGGAATTCAATTTCCTTTTGCAAGGCAGATATAGTGGGCTAATCTTGCGGGGCAGTAGGCTCCAGTGGAGGCAGGGGTTGCATTTCATCATCCTGGTCAATATTCCCCGTAGGTAGTTCTTCTATATCACCTGGGGACATGGCTGGTTCTTGTGTTACAGCCATTCGATCCTTATTATCTTGGGTGTCGGCAGCTGGTTCTTGTGTGTCAGCTACCTTAACATATGATGTCACGAAGCTATGAATGTTCTGCATTTTCACTTCCGAGGGTGAAAGGGATGGACTTTGGGGGCGAGTGGGTGTACGGATTTTTAAAGTAATGGGTGGTGCACTAGGGGGATTCGGAATTTTGGCTACTAACGATGACCGGGTTCTTCGTTTTGGTAGGAAAGCCATAAATGTGGGCATTTTCCTTTTCAGGTCAATTTCAGAGGTAGTAGCCGGAGCAGCAAATGTTTTGGCTGAAACCCTAGTTTTTCTTCTTTTTGGTGGGGTTTCCTTTGTCTGACGCTTCTTTCTCTTAAGTAGGGAAATGGGGATATCATCGTCAGAGTCATCGGTAGAAATGTGGAGTATGGGGGTGGAAGGACTGGCCCTTTCGGGGGATGGGGTTGTTTCTGCGGTTACTTCTGTTGCTTGTTCGTTTTCAGCAGTTTGCAGAGATGTTTGATGGGCTTGTTCGGGAATGCGTTCTACCTGCTAAGGGTTTTGCAGGGGTATTTGCTCGAGCATATCCTCTACTTGCTGAGGGGGTTCATCTTCTGGTTGGGGAATTTCAGCTTCCTGCAAGGGATGAATGTGGGGTGGCGGGTTATTTAAGGCCAGGCCTCTATTAATGAGCAATTGGATTAACCGGTGGTGTTTTAGGGACAGAAGTGGGTGCTTCGCATTAACAGCATATCGTGACATATTCTAAAGACAACCCAATAAATAATATGGCATATTTATCAATTGACCATTTGTTAAGTGATTTAATAGCATGAAATCGTGCTGGTAGATTACCTGGTAGCGGCCCTCGCACGTCAGGTATTGTTTGATGAATTCGGCAATTCTTAGCCATGGTGGAGGTAATGACCGCAGTGCTACTCCTCTGCCCTTAGGTTCTATCTGCTCGCCTGGTCGTAAGAAATCCTATTGCGCATTGAGAATCAAATGCTTCCTGCTGAACCATCTTATACCGTTAGTTGGTAGCCCAGTGGCTTAAGCTATTACTTCCTCTGTAACTGGAATTTGAATTCCCTGCATGACAGAGAATCCCTCTCTTAAGTTGCGTACGAATTCCAGGACTTGTTGCTCGTTAAAGTCCAGAAGTTTCCTGAAATATTCTATCCAGCCTGCTTGCAAGAATATTTGGTAAATGTCTGGATAAAGTTCCAGGACTGCTGTCGATGCGGGTTCATATGTGATAAGAGGTCCTCCCATGGCTATTGCTCAGTAAATTTCCAAGTTCAGAGCCGAGCTCCCGATTTCAGATCAGAGTAAAGCATCGCAAATGGTAGCATGCAGCGATAGGGTGACTTTTACATATTACCGGGAGAATTAAGGGTGGCGGCAGTTGGCGTGGTATATCATTTTTGGAATTGCTTTGGTACTCCTCCCCTCTACGTGTGAGCGATTTGATTGGAAATATAACTAATTGATGGTCCTATCAGCTTTCACCGCATTATCTATTATTTAATGCCCATTGATAAACGTGCGTACCTTGTATTTTACCTTTTTTGATTGCTGTGTCAAAATGTCTTATCTTGTCTTCCGTTGAGTCACAATGATTACCACGGATTTGAAGGTGTGGGAATATCGGTAATTTGTAATGATAATGACGGGAATGATATTCAGATGTCATAGTCGTCATAAGGACTGGTATCTTTTATCGTAATTTATTGCTTGGGGCTACAGTGATAACTCTCGTTCTCATGAGTGAATTTAACCGGGAAAGAGTATTTTGTGTCTGGGAAACAGTATTGGAACACCAAAATTGGTGTTTGGTGATAGGGAATTACCGGAAAGAAAAAGTTGTGAGGATGGGAAATGTACTAGAGTGATGGGAGTCAGGAAATGATGCTGCACTTACGGGAATGATATTGCGGAAATGGGAATGATGTTTTGGATAGCGGGGGGGTGGTGTTGCAGCAACGGAAAATAATGTTGCAATACAAGAAATGGTGTTGCAGCAACGGGGATGGTGTTGCAGCAACGGAATGTGGTGTTGCAGCAACAGGGAATTCTACGTTCGCGCATTAATCTCTTCGAAACTTCTTGTCTTCCGGCTTCCTAAAATATGCAAAATACTGAAATATAATATCGTAATCCTTGACAAGATTTATTAGTTTCTTAAAAACATAATATCTATCCTAAAAAAATTGCATAAGTAATAAAAATTCAAGTGCTTTGAGGGGTAGTAAGTTCCCCTGGAAAGGAATATTGTTTTATTGCCATGCAGGTGGTTTTAAAATCTTCCTTAGAAACCGACCGTTGGTATAACCGAAGTCGGTAGCCATTTACTAACAGTGGTGTTCTGCTCCCATCAATTGTTAAAAGTCTGACCGTCCCATTTGGAAAAACAGCATCCACTTCATATGGTCCTAACCACCTTGTTCTTAATTTGCCCTGAAAGTTCTCAAAACGAGAATCATAAAGTAGAGCCCAATTACCTTTTTGGAACTGCTTCTGCTTGATGGTTTTGTCATGACATTTGCTTCTTTGGTGCTGTATCATCATTGTTTGATGGACGGCTTCCAGCCTTTTCTCGTCCAATTCCTGGAGCTGCTGCAACCTGGCTGTCTGTGCATCAGTTAAATCCAAGTTAACAGCTAAGGCAGTTCCCAGGGTTTTGATTTCAAATTCTACAGGGAAAATGGCATTCCTTCCAAAGACTAACTCATAGGGTGAAAAGCCTATTGTATTTCTCCAAGTAGTTCTATAGGCCCATAAGGCTTCAGGGAATCTCTGAAACCAGTCCTTTCTGTTCTCCTTTATCGTTTTTGTCAAGATGGCTTCAATGACCTTGTTGGTACTTTCCACCTGCCCGTTTGCTTGGGGGTGGTATGGTGTAGTCATTTTGTGCTGGATATGATATTTCTGGAGCGTGTCTTTGAAGCCATGGGAATTAAAAGGAGGTCCTCCATCAGTGACTAATTCTCTGGGTAATACAAATCTAACAAAGATTTCTTCAAATAAGAATGTTAATACTGCTTCTTCATTAGCTTTAATGAGTGCTTTGGCCTCTACCCATTTAGTCATATAGTCTGTGCATACTAATATGTATACTCTTTGATTAGATGGAGGATTAATAAGACCTACAAAATCTAATGCCCATTTCTCAAAAGGTTCAAGGGTTACCTGGGGATTGACTGGCATTTCATCTTTGTGGCTAGGCTGGCCCATTCTTTGACACCTGTCACATGCCTTCAGATACTTTCTGGCATCTTTGAACAGTGATGGCCAGTAATATCCCATTCTGAGTACCTTGTGTGCTGTTCTTTTGTCTGCAAAGTGTCCTCCACAAGGGTCATCGTGACAAGATTTTAGTACATCATAGATCTCATCCTCCCCAACACATCTCCGGATTTCCTAATCTATCCCTATGTGAAACAGACATCCGCTTATCCAGCTATACCTAGCACTTTGCTGAATGATTTTCCTTTTTTCTCTGTGCGATAGGTGTGATGGTAACTTTCCTACAACTAAGTAGTTAGCAATATCTGCATACCAAGGTGAGTGGGCAGAAACTGCAAATAGATACTCATCGGGAAAAGAATCATCTACTGGAATATTTTCATTAGTTTTTAACCGAGAAAGAAAGTCAGCAACTACATTTTCCTTTCCTGGTCTATCCACAATTGTGATATCGAATTCCTGCAATAACAGTAGCCATCTAGTAACTCGAGCATTTGTAACAGATTTATTCATTAAATATTTGATGGCCGAATGGTCAGTATGCACAAAAGTAGTATAACCAATGATGTAGTGCCTAAATTTATTGATAGCGTAGATAACTGCTAGAAATTCTTTCTCAGTGACCGTGTAATTAAGTTCCGCGGGAGTCATGTTTTTACTAAGGAAATAAATGGCGTAGGGGAGACCATTTTCTTCCTGTCCCAGGACAGCTCCTATGGCAGTGTCTGAAGCATCAGAGGATATGTGAAAGGGAAGTGCCCAATCAGGTCCTCTTAAAATGGGAGCTATGGACAACTGATGTTTAAGCTGATCAAATGCTTTTCCACAACCATCAGTCCACTTAAATTCAGCGGTTTTTGTTAATAATACAAACAGAGGGGAAACTATCTTAGAGAAATCTTTGATAAATCTTCTGTAATACCCTGCATGTCCTAAGAAGCTTCTTACTTCTATCTGGGTTTTGGGAATAGGGAGGGTCAAAATGACTTGTATTTTTGCAGGATCGACTTGAATTCCTAATAATGAAACATAATGGCCTAATACAATGCCTTCATTCATCATCATGTGGCATTTTTCAGTACTTAAGGCAAGGTGTGCTTCAATACACCGCTTGATTACTTTTTTTAGATTCTGCAAAGCATCTTCAAAGGCAGTTCCATAAGGAGTGAAGTCGTCCATAAAAATTTCTAGGGAATCATTTACCATATCAGAAAAGATGCCTATGACCGCTCTCTGAAATGTCGTTGGTGCATTACATAGACCAAATGGGAGAACCTTATAAGCAAAGGTCCCCTAAGGGCTAGTAAAAGTGGTTTTATCCTGGTCCTGGGGTGCAATCCTTATTTGATTATAACCGCTGAATCCGTCCAAAAAGGAAAAGAACTTTTTACCAGCTAAGCTATCTAATACCTGATCAATGAATGGTAACGGGAAATGGTCTTTCTGGGTGGCCTTATTTAGGGCTCTATAGCCTACGCATACTCGCCATTTCCCATTTTTCTTGGGTACTATTACTAGCGGAGAAACCCATTCACTATTAGATATGGAGTATATAAATCCTGCATTTAACAGCTTTTGAAGCTCTTCTTTTACTCTTTCTCTTAGATTGGGATTCATCCTCCTCTGGGGTTGACAAACTGGACGGGATCCTTCTTTAATGTAAATCCAATGAGTACATAGCTCAGGGGAAATCCCTTTCATGTCTGTGTAATCCCATGTGAATGCCTCCCTGTTTTCTTTAAGTAGCTTCATTAGCTGCTGCTTTTGATCATCTGTTAGGTTTGGATTTATATTTAATGTCTTTCCTAGTTCGATTTCTATTGTCACACTATTGGAAGGACTGTCGGCTAATATCTGAGATGAATTTTCAGTTTCGAGATCGTTCTGGGACTCTGGTTCTAGGATTGAGGTAAGGTGATTATGTATCTCTGAGCTAACCGAAGAGGGTTCAGAAATGAAGTTGCTGATTAATTCATCTTCAGTTGAGTTCTTGAGAGTTAAGGCTTGTCCGATTGTTAAAATAGGTTGGGCTTCTTCATCCTCATAGTCTACCCATATTGAATTATCACTATTAATCATGGGTGTGGCATGGGGGTAAAGAGTCAATTGTTTAGTTTCCTGGCCATTGGATATTGTCATTGATCCAGATCTACATCTGATGAAGGCATCTGCTGTAGCTAACCATGGTCTTCCTAAGATTAGTGGATGACCCCCCAACTTTGTTTTAGTTTGTAACACCACAAAGTCGGCTGGGTAATTCCAGGATTCTACAGAGATTACCAGGTCTTCGATTACTCCCTCAGGTTTGATTGTAGAGCGATCGGCCAGTTCTAAAATAGTTGGAGTTTCCCTGATCAAATGTTTCAACTGCAGTAATTGTGCTGTTTCCAGTGTCATAATATTTATTGCAGCCCCTAAATCCACCAGAACTTTAGAGACAAAGGTCTTGCCGACCTGAACTATTACTGTAGGGTGACCAGGGTCACCATATTTCACAAGAGGGTCTTTTCCTGTCATTAGAGCAGTCAATTCACCCATCACATGAACTGTGAGGGGCTCCTTGGCTTTTCTTCCAGGTTTCCTGACACAAATATCTTTAACAGTTCTGGCGTAGATAGGGACATCTCTTAATGCTTGTAATAATGGAATTTTAACATATAAGTTCTGCAGTTCTCCTAAAAGATTAAAGGCTGGCGGCTCAAACGTTTTACTTAGAGTCAATCTTTCAGGGAAGGGTGGTTCAGTTGTTTGGTCAGTCTTGTTATTTGATTCAAGGATTTCGGTATCTTTATTGGATGACTTTCCTTTCCTAACTTCTTTTTTTCAGAATCAGTGATGTCATCTATGATGGGTTCAACTATTCTTCCAGAACGTAAATGGATGTCGTTACATTGCATGGGAAGGGCAGGTTGATTTTGAATGTTAATTACCTGCAAAGCTTTATTATTGTTCGGGTTAGGGTTAGGTTGCACAGGAAGCTAGGGTCTCATTGCCTGGTTATTCTGGGAAGTATTGGGTGGTAAGGAAAGAGATTGTTGTTGCTGAGGAAATGGTATTTGCTGGGTTGCCCAATTTGGGTTCCATTGATTGAAGTATGGTTGCTGTGGGGCCCAGGGATTCCACATAGCAGGATCAGGAAAAGGGAGAATAGGTTGTTGCATATGTGGAAAATTCATTGCATTAAATGGTGGGTACTGCATTTGGTTCATGGGTGGGTAATTTGCTTGAAAAGGAGAATTATTGTTCCAATGACTAAATGCTGTATTAGAGTTCATACCTTGTCTTTGTGGCCATTGCCTTCTCTGTGTCATCAGATACACTACTTCAGCCTCTTCTTCAGTTGTCTGCAATGCTGCTTTGATTCCGGGCAGAGAAGGACACTGTTGAGTTTCATGGTCCATTTCACAGATCGTACAGATAGGTGTCTTATCCAGTGGGCATTCCCTAAGTGGGTGTTTGCCTCTGCATTTAGAATAGAAAATAGCTAAAGCAGCTTCTGCTTCCGCCTATTTCTTCTTAACCTGCAGAGCATCGATTTGTGAAGCAAAAGAACTTAACATTTCAGTTTTAAATTCTGCTAATAAGTTACCTATTTCAGCTCTTGTTGCTCCTCCACTGGCTGACTTCTGAACTCTCGAGTACACATTATCTCTACTTTTTGATCTGTTCCCTGCTCCTCTTGAGCACCTCATGCAGAGATTAACAATTTCTTCAAATGGTTCCTTGGAGATGTCCCCTTTTCCCAACATGTTCAACATGTCCAAGCAGTCATCTCTTACCCCCTTCAACAATATGGTCTTCAGAATGTCTTTACTCATAGTGGGGTGATCAGA
>APFE031417717.1:81700-95614 GCA_000404065.3 Pinus taeda | reverse complement strand
CAAGCCATTGATAAGTGTTCTTGCTGTGTCTGTTAGTGGTGCCATCTTTCTAACTGCACATGATTACTCAGACAAGTTCAAGACCACCATCAACATTGCAAAAGCATTACTTGAAACAATTGATCGTATTGGGCCATACAATGTCATCTAAGTCATCACTGATAATGCTCCTAATTGTAAGGCAGCGGGAGCAATTATTGAGGATAAATACCCCAACATATTTGGTCTAGCTGTTTGGTTCACACATTGAACCTTCTGATGCATGTTGTCAAGAACAAAAATGCACAATACAAATGGATTGGTGATTTTTACAAGAAAGGCAAACAAATGATAAAATTTATTACAAATCATAGCAATACCCATGGCCTTTTCCGCAGTCACTCGAGATTGGAGTTGTTGAAGATTGTGAAGACCAGATTTGGTAGCTATTACCTCACCTTCATGCGCCTTTTGAAGGTAAGTGAGTCATTGGTTAGCATGGTATCAAGTCCACATTGGCAGGTATTAAAGGAAAGGGCTACAAATGCAGCTGACAGGCGAGGTTTTGAACTGGTGGAGGAGGCCGCTCTTGATGGTCAGTTTTGGACAAGTGTGAGGCAAGTATTGGATTTCACCAAGCCCATTTATCACATGATTCAGTTTGCAAATACAGATAAACCAGTGATTGGCGAGGTGTATGAGCAAATGGATACCATGTTGTGGCAAATAAAAGATATTGTTCATAACAAAGATCCCGACTTGTACAAACTGATTCATGATTGTGTGTGTGAACGGTGGAATAGACTTAATCTTCCACTACATTGCTTGGCGTATATCCTTACCCCAAAATACTACTCTACATCTTGGTTGGGCCAACTTGCACCAGGGGGTGGGATTAGGACCAAACCCCATTTAGATGCAGAGGTAACTTGTGGATATTTGCAAGCATTAGAAAAGTTGATACCTGACAGGGAGGAATGTGCTGCTGTGCGCCTTGAAATAGGCAAATACTTCAGTGGCACGGGTTTGTTTGGTAACTTCCATGTAATGGAAGACAGAGACAGATTTGATTCTCTCACATGGTGGGAAACATATGGCGGCCAGGGACTTTTGCCAAAATTGGCAAAAAAATTTCAATCACAGGTTGTAAATGCTTCTTCTGCAAAGAGGTGTTGGAGCACCTACAGCTTCATACATAATGTGAAAAGAAACAGACTCAATGAAAACCGAGCAGAAAGCTTGGTTTATGGTGCACTACAACTTGAGGTTGTTGAGTCATTACTGTGATCGGGCTTATGAGGATCCCACATATAAAATTTGGGACAATCACCCAGAGGATGACAATTTGGAGGATGGCACTATATATCTTGAAGAACAGGAAGAATAACTTATAAGGGATGAAGATGAAGCAGCTGCAGCAGCCATGCCACCTCCACCATCCAGTAGCGGTGCTCAAGTTCCAAGTCTTGTTCCTTTGTTGTCGCCACCTCCATCTACACCTTCACGTGGAGGGCATGTGCCTTCTAGTTCTGGTCGTTGGTCTATGCGGGAGACTCCTAGAAGACCACCACGACCTGCTTATACTCCTGGAGACTCTCGTGGCAAGGGCCACATGTAGATTTACAGTTTACTTGTCTTTTCTAGTTTCTATTAGACTTCAGTTTTCATAACTGTTGAGTTTTGAGTCCTTGACTCTTGACTCTTGACTCTTTCATATCATTAATGTATTTTTTGTAAACCAATATATGGACTATGACAATGAAATTTGAAGTTTGAAGTTGGTAATTATAACTCAATGGTAATGATTGTGAATTATGAATATGATGCTTTCGTGAATTACTAAAGTTGTTCTTTTTTCATTTCATTATTCATGTTTCATTTTATAACATTTCATTTTTCATGTTAACAGTTAGAAGTTAGGACTTTGAAATATCTAAGATATTTTTCTTGTAATGGTTAAACTTAGCTTACAAGTACAACTTTGGTGATCAATGATGATAAATGTTATTATATTGAATTTTCAATTTTTGAAAGCTTGAAGTTGAAACTTTAAGATTGATTTGATTGAATCATGATTCACAAGACTCAATATGTTGCAGTTGTAATATGTATTTTACTAACTTGTGGACATGGTTGATGAAGATTATAACTTCAAGATGATTGATGTGATATGGTTCAATGATCAATCTATGTTTTTTTATGTGTTTTATATCTAATTCATCATTCTACATGTTTTTGTTGACATATATGTATCAAAAATTAAAAGATATATATATTTTTAAAAAATTGCTCCGGGATTCGCTCCCAAACCGGGAGCTTCTGAAAATGTCGCTCCCGCTCCCAAGTAACATTGCACCCAAGCCATCAAAGGTGTTGAGCAAAGTAAATTGTCCATTGAAATTTGAGTTTTGATGTACATTTTTTGTTCAAAATACTTGTACATTGCTATATATTGATAATTTCATTTAACTTTACATTCTTGTAAAAAAAATAGGTTACTAGTGCAGCAACTTGAAAGAGGAGTTGGAGCACAAATGAGTTCATCCATAACAACAAGAGAAAGAAATTGTGAGCTGATAAATTGGCAGATTTAGCCAACATTCATTGCAATTTACACTTGTATATGAGATGTTTAGAGGGGAAGACATCCGCACCAAAGCGAGTAAGAGAGATTCCTCTATCTTCCAGGGGTGTTGACAATGTAGGCATGTCCACACATGATATAGATGATGAGGATGAGGATGCACTGCTTAGAGATGCTCCAGATGAGAGTGTTAATAGTGATGAGGCTGAAGAGTTTAGTGATGTTGGTGATGAAGATGGAGATGCAATTACATACATACATTGAGGCCATGAAGTTGGACTTTTGACTTAAGATTTAAAATTTATATATTTAATATCATGTTGCCTAAATTTGTACTTTGTTAAACACTTACTTGTTAAACTCTAGTTTCTGACACTAGTAACTCTCCTAAGGACTGGGAAAGAATCAGGATGATGATATCATATATGCAACATTGTCATATAATATGTGATGTTTCAAATTTGAGATTTGTTTCAAGTTGCTTTCAATAAGAATGAATGTTGGTAAAATATTTTGAATGATTTATGTATAATTTTAAATTTCAAAAAATTTGAAAATGCATGCTTTTGTATTATGAGATATCTACTACTGTATTTGAGCCATACTGGTTTTTTTCATTACATAAATTTGTGTTTCATAAGAATTTGTAGCCTTCACAAACAGTGCATAATAGCCTTGAGATAAAAAGACTTACCTCGGGTTGATAAATAAATGATGAGATGAGTTGGTTGTTTATTTACAGCAATTAACTTGCACTAGCATTTCAGCCTCATTGTTGGGGAGGCTATTGAAGGTGCAATAGTACATCAAGCATTAGTTTTAGTTGGCACCTAATGATTGGAATTACCTGAAGGAAGTAAATAACCAAACCTTATGATAAATTTCATCTAGAGTGTTTTACATTTTCGAGAAGCATGAATAAAACTGCATCCAACACAAGGAATAAAAATTGGTAAGACTAGAGGTAAGAACCTGCGCATTCATCATGAAAGTTGCAGGGTGAGTTTCTAATTTACATGTTGAGGTTTATAGCTTGCATGAATAGAGGAAACATCCCCCAAACATCCGGTGCAATAAGAGCTGGCCATAATAGTAACAAAGCTACAGGAGGACGAGGAGGACAATGATTAAGAGGATGGAAAGATTCCACGAACAGGGTTGTGGGGGAGCGCCACCCTCTCCCACCCCCGCCCCCCGAATCTGCTCCCGAAGCACACTCCAGCAATAAAAAATTGCTCCCTAGCTTTATTTGTAAAACAAATTTTACAAAGACGTTCCAAACATACAACAACAACAACACAAAAAAAAAAAACAATATTTTTTTAGTGGGGTAGCCTAATATTGAAGCCTATGGCCCTAGTATTGATATGCAATTCATAGTAACGTTAAATTCTTCAAGTAAAAATGTTTTTACTTTAATTTTTAACATTACCATGAAATGACTTAGGATGTTTAAGAGTGGTTCCAACCTCATTGAATTTCATATGGAGAAAATAGAATTTTAGATCTCGCTAAAAATCCAGCAGACTTATCAGTTTTTCAGGATTTCAAGATTGGGGGGATTGCAATGTTTCCAATGGATTTTATCATGTAATAGGGTATGGAACTTGTATTTAATCAAGAGCACCAAACCCTCTATGTGCCTTGATGTTAGTAAAATTGGTTGTTGAACTCCTCTATCATGACCCTACTAAAAATGTACCCATCACTCAAACAAAATCTTGACTTGACATGCTATGTTTTTTCTATCTTATATTAATGCTTAAAGGGTGATATTAATGACAAGGATCCCAAGATAGGCAACGATTTTGATGATATGTAGGTATTTGTTGTAGCATGATTTTTTTGGATGCTAGAGGCCATCTAGAGCCTATTTGTTGATGTATTTTCGGTTCAGAGATGGATTTCACACTATGCTACTTTGATTTTGTGCACCCTTACATGCTATATAAATGAGAACTTGTAATTTGTGGACCTGTGGTTGATGAATATTATAACTACTAGATGAATTATGTTGTATGGTTTAATCCATGTTTTTTATGTTTTTTATCACTAATTCATCATTCTACATGCTTTTGTTGACATATATTCATCAAAATATACCAAAATATATATCATATAAAATTTGCTCCCAAAATCACTCCCAACCCAGTGGCTTCTGAAAATGTCGCTCCCTGCTCCTGCTCCCACTCCCAAACAGTCATGCCCAAGAAGAGAAAAGCACATTGGATATTAGTAATCACAATGGTCGGTTCACTAGAATAGATCCTAAATTACTACTATTGTAGTGAGCTTATGCTTAGTTATGCAACTATTCTTTTTGCATTTTCATTGATTTAATAGAAACATAAAGCACACCATTGTGGGAAAACCTAGGATAAAAAGTAAAGGACTATGCCTTCTTCATAATCATTGTAAAGTACAAGGTAAAATAGAGGGGTTACTCCCCTACAAAGTGCTCTTTCTCCTTTACCTTTCTATCTCTCTAATTCTCTCTTTTATGGAACATTAAATCACTACAATATGAGTTAAACCCTCTTCTCTCTTTTTGACTAGGATTTTATAGCCCTTCTTTGGCCATTAGGGTTAGAACTTTGGAATTGTCATCATGCTTCTAGACGTCTCTAATGGATATCCATATGTTACTAACTACTCGTGGGTGAATCATGATGAGCTAGCATGGCCACCACAGGAACCTATGGGGATTAATTGGACCTTTACCTTACTATGGGACCAACTTTTGCATATAAACTCCATTTGAGGTTAAAAAGACCCACCATTTTAAAGTTTTCAACATGTAGAATGCAATGAGGACCCCTACGACACTTGTTATTAGGGTTATAGACCCCAAAATTCCACTTATTTGATCCCTTACCGAAGGATTTTCAGTTATGGCCTATCAATGTTGTTTTACAATCTAACTCAAAGTGCACCCTAGATACTAATTTCACTGGGTCCCATGTGGCAATACCCTTCCTTGAACTCATTAATGCTAGATCAATTTGTGGATTTAGCTAAGTTGATGAAGATCCTTCCCAAGATACCCTTATAATTTTGCAAACTATGCACAAAGGAGGATCCAATTGTGCCCCCTTCTATATCTCGTCTAGGATAAATGAATAGGTTTTACAAAATTGCTAGTTAGATTCAAGAGTATTTTCCAATGCCATGCCTTCGACAACAATCCATCAACTAGGCCTCAACAGGACTAGACAGAATAGGAACATTTGTGCTATGGGAAAACGAGAAATAAGGTGTTTAGTTTTGATCAAGAACTTGGTTGTGAGATTGAATGAGTATCTTGACATAGCCATCTTAATGGACATAGTGGTCATTGATCTTCCTGGATCTATGGGGATGCTTTTATCGAGGAAGTTTTAATTGAAATGGGTGGATCTTTGTAAATGAACTTATTTCACGCCACTATTGCCACTTATGATGCCACCTTTGTGACTCTATACAGAGAGAAGTTTAGATGATTTCATGTGGAAAATCCCATAAAACCCATAATTGAATTTGTATGCTCCCTTGATAGTGTTTTACCATTTGTGGGATCCCAACAAGAATTAGTCCCCTCCATCACAAAGGTTAGGCTTGGAATGCTCCTTGGATAATGCTTTTGGTAATTATGAGTTCTATCGCTCAATGTTTTGAAACTTAGACCAGTTTAACTCAAAACCAGTCAAATAAGCCCCGAATTGATAGGCCACCAGTGTCAATTTTACCTTCAACTTGGCTCGGGGTGCCAATTGTACCAAACAAACCCAAACCAGCCTCAAATTTACCATTAATTGGCCCAAGATGTTTGAGAGAGGTTCCAACCTTATCACACTCTATATGGAGAAAGTAGAATTTCATATCCCACTCAAAATTAAGCAGATTTAACAGTTTTAAGGATTTTAAGATTGGTAGGATTGCAACATTTTCATTGAATTCTCTTATGTATGAGGGTATGGGAATGGAATTTAATCAAGAGAACCAAATCCTTTATGTACCTTGATGCGGATGGTATTGATCGTTGACCTCCTCTGCCATGGCCTTAACAAAAATGTACCCTTCACTCAAACCAAAATCATTGCTTAGGCATGTTAACCTTATTCTACCATATTATAAGGTTGAGTAGATGTACCCTTCACTCAAACCAAAATCATCTGTTAGACATGTTAATATTTTTCTACCATATTATAAGGTTGAGGAATTTGAGAAGTATAAAGACTCTAAGATAGATGATGTTTTTGATTGATGATCCCATTTCTAGTAGTGGTGATGAGTTTGATGAGTGATCATGTTGATCAGTGATTTGTAATAGGTCAGTATCTTGTAGCATGGTTTTTCGACTCTAGAGGCCACTTAGAGCCTCATTGATTATGTTTTTTGTTGTTGATATGTATTGCACTCAATGACATTTTGATATATTCACCCTTAAATGGTATATAGATAAGCAAATATATTGTCTCTAATGGTTTAGAATCTTACAAAAGGATTCATTAAAACTTAATTTCTAATGTATTTTTTGGAAAACCAAGTCATTGACTCCAAGTCAATTCGAGTCTAAGTCGAAACTCAAGTTGATAAGTAGTCGAGTTGAATTTTGATTCAGTGTCCGAGTTTAAAAACATTGTTTCGTGTTGATGTGCTTCATTCAACCATGAAATCTAGGATTGTTGGCCAACTTGACTACAAAAGTGTCATCAATCAGAAGTGGAATAGTATTCATCTGTTTCTCCTGCAAATCCTCTAGTATCTGCCTGAGCCATGCAATCTCATTTTTCAACTCTGCAACAGCCACATGCTTTGCCTCTGTTGTGTAATCTATTGAAACAGATTGTTTGTGTGATCTCCAAGAGATGGTTGTTGATCCAAAACTCATGAGGTATCCTAAAGTAGAAACTCCATTCTCCTTGGCTCCATCGAAGTTTGATTCTAAATGCCCAACTAATTTGAAGTCATCCACCTTAGGAGTATTAGATTCCAAAGTTTTGAGTTACTTTCAAGTACTTCAGAACTCTCTTTGTAGCACATAAATGTCCTTCACAAGGTCTTTGCATGAACTTGGTAAGAATTCTAGCTATAAATGAAACATTTGATCTAATAGTAATAATATAGATAAGGCTCCCCACAAGTTGTTTATAATTAGTTGCATCCTAAAATATACTCCTTTCTTTTCATGTAAGCTTCAAATTTTGCTCCATTGGAATAAAGAGTGAATTACAATCCACCATACCAAATTTGTTCAACAATTCTCCAATGTACTTCTTTAGGGAAATGAATACATGCTTTGCATTCTAAGTTACTTCAATATCCAAGTAGCAATGAAAATGAACAGTGTATGTCATCTCAAAACCCTTCTTCTGTTCTTTCTTTATTGATGCAATATATGCTTCATTGTTCCCTATTACCAAAAGACCATCTACATACACAACAAGGTATACAACTGTTTTGCTAACTTTCTTGACAAATAAAGTTGCATAATCGGATTAAAATTCTTTAAAATGATTTTCAAATGATGCTCAATTAACTTTTCATACCATAACCAAGGTGCTTGTTTCAACCCATACAAAGACTTGATAAGCTATCATACCTTTTCTTCTTGACCCTTCATGACAAATCCTTCTAGTTGAGACATGTAAACATCTCTCTCAAGTCTCATTCAAGAAGGCCATCTTCACATCCACATGATGAATCTTCCACTTATTTTATGCAACCAAATCCAGTAATCCACTAATGGTAGCCCGTTTTGTTGCGAGGGCTAAATTCTCCTCATAGTCTATGCCTTCTTTTCAAGCAAATCATTTTGGCATAAGCCATGTTTCATGCTTGTCAAGTGAGCCATATGATTTTTTCTTGTTCTTGTAAACCCACCTGTAGCTAATTGGTTTGGTTCTAAGTGAAGGATCCACCAACTTCCACGTCCCATGGAGGGAGCATCATACTCCTTTTGCATGGCTTCTTTCCACTCGTAATGAAAAGTAGCTTCTTAAAAGGAAGTTGATTCAAAGTTAGTATATAAATGCAATTCACAATCATATGAAACATCCATTTCAATAACATCACCTTAATGTAAATTATCTACATCACCTCCATCTTGTCTAGTTGAACTTTTGGTTCCTATGTTTCCAACCTCATCAAGATGAAAACTTTCAAGTGTCTTTATGATCCAATTTGGTAGACCTTTCTAAAATGGTCCAGGTTGCACAATTGATTGAGATGGTGCTAAATTCATCAAGGTTCATCCTTTCAATCCTCCCAATCACATCTTCCAATTGAACTTCATGTTCTAATGAGGTGGTTGGATTTCCTTCATGAGGGGGAGATGACACTGTTACCCACCAAAAAGTGGGAACCCCATAGGAGAAATTTTTGTCTCCTTTGGACAGCTAGCCACCCAACAACCCTACACTGTTCAATATATGATGATATACCATATTCCTCTGCCATTTACACTGGTCAGACACCTCTGACCATTCGACAATCTTCTTGAAGGAAGGCGGTCACTATTATGTAGGTTCTTTAATCATCTTGCAATCATGTGCTTTTTGTTAATCTAGGTTGTCATTGATGGTAATTGTCAGGATGACAAATATTCTTGAGATGCTAAATGATGTCATAACTCTTGAAAATATCAAGGCACTAATGAATAAGTGTCAGTCATCTACCTTTGATGATCTTGATGGTGAAGCCATAACCTTTGATGTTCTTACCTCAGATGATCTTGATAATGGAAGACTTTATGATGACATGGAAAAGTCAATGCTGCATATGATTAATGGCATATCACTATCTTGATGACATTATAAGCCTATGATGAAGAAGCCTAACTGCCCTACCTCAAATTCTGCACTAATAAATGACAAGTCATATTAAAAAATATTGTTTCACTACCTTAGAGGCAGTATTTCATTATGACACCTATACCATCTTTTAGAGCACATTTTTGCCTTTTCAACGAGCTATTACTTGGCCCGAAACTCCAAGCGGTTTGGGAGAAATGGATTTTGAAGTTAAGAAATTTATTTATGACAGTAAGTCGACCTGTGCTAGCCTACCCAAGTCAGCCTACCTTTAGTGACGTGTCTCTTCGCTTTCGCTTGCGAAAACCACTATTTATAAGGGTTTCAAACTTCATTTCATAATCATCTTTTTGGTCATCAAGCACAGAACAAGAAAGAGATCTAGTTCACATCTCGTGAACTTAATAGAGTATAGAAGAAGGGGCATATGAATGGTGATAATCCTCCTTGATGGATCACATCGAACTGCAAACCCTCAAATCTCTGAAACAGTGATGTCTACTATCTCGGATTAGCTGATACCTTAGCTTGGTGCAAACAGGACTAAGCTCGGATTAAGGACTGTGGATTGAACCTCTTGATTGGGTCTCAGACTGTGGCAATATCTTTTATCTCAAACTGGGCTAACACAGTGCAGATTTGTGGACAGTCACATCTTCAGACTGTGGAGAAGAGGGCTAGGATCGTGAAGGAAGAAGGCTCGGACTGTGATAACATTATAGTCCTCAGACTATCACAGAACCTCTGAACTGTGGAGCCTATTACGGTGGCTGTGAAATAAAACTTTGGATTATCTGTGTTAAGGTACAAGTGCATTCTCCTTCGGACTGTGTTAAGGTACCTCCGACTGTGTAGAACAGTGGCACATAATCTCGAACTAAGTCAAACCACCGTGACAAGGGACTGTGTATACAAGTTTTCATCTTGGTAACATATATATACTTGACTGTGTTTTTTAGCGTCATTCTCGGACTATCCTAAAAAGACTTGGACTCCAGCAACTTTCATCTTGGTGGCATACATAACAGGTGACATATATAACAAGTCTTGGTGGCAATATCTTACTGTGACACAGTCTCTTCTCGATGAGCAGAATTTTTGAACATGGTGCAGTACAATGGATTGATTGGAGGTAAGCTCGGTGCAGAAATTACAGTTCTTATTAGAGAGCTTGATATCGCAGTCTTGGTGAAGTTTTTGACCTGTGAAGGCTTGGACAAGACCTCACCTTGGATTTGTGCCTTGAAGTTTAGATTATACCTTGAATTCATTCTTGAACTTGTGGCAGAGGATAGAAGCTCCCATTAAAGGCTTGGCATTGTTAAATTATGGTATGTTCTATGCTTAGTGCAATTTACTTCATTTTCTTCTCATTAGCCCATTGTCAATTTCACTGTTTAGCAATCACATTAACATAAAGTAAAATGCTGATCGAATATTGTTGAAATTTGGTACCGGAGGACAGGTGGTTCCCTTAGGCTTTGATCTTTGGCATAGGGAAAAGTGTCCAAAAGATTTTAATTTTTCTCCTAAAGTGGCTTTATAATTTTTTATAAAGTTAAAATCTAATTTAAAAGTGACTTTAAGTGATAAAGTTACTAAGTCTAATTTTAAAGTGACTTTTATAAAGTCAATGAAAAATTAGAAAGGAAAAGTGACTTTGGAAATAAATGACTAAGTGGGTCTTTATTGAAGTGGGGTGAATTAAAAAATAGAAAGTGAGATTTAAATGTGCATTTAATCTCAGCCATTGATCTAAATCTATTTCAGCCATTGGATTTAGGAATCACCCAAAAGTCACTTGGATCACCCAAAAGTCATTTGGAGTTATATTAAGGGAGGAAAGGGAGGAAAAGGAGGAAAAGATCATTCATTCTTTCATGAGCAGATTGGGAGAAGGAGAGCAAGAGAGCAAGGGAGATTTCTGGACAGGAAGGAGAAGGAGGCGGCATCTTGGCACATATTCCAAGGCAGCGCTTCAGCAAATCCGTACAGCTGAAAGAACAAGCAGTAAAAGGCAGATTTTTGCTGAGCAAACAGTAAAAAACTGATTTTTGGGCACGAATTTCAAGGAGGCGATTTTTTGCACGAAAACCGATGTCTGTCCAAACGGCCGTCCGTACGGTCCGTACATCCGTACAACAGTTCAGTTTGACTGTGAAGCTGAAAAAGGAGATAAGTTGTTTGCTGAAAAACTTTGTTTTGCTGAAATTTTTGCTGAAAATTTTCTCACTATAAAAGGCATTTTTTAGAAATAAAGAAAAGCTCTCAAACTGGTTTTCCCCCAAGAGTTGTAGGGGCCTTTTCCAGGGTCACATTGACCAAAAATCTCTGTGTTTAAATGTGTTTTAATGGCTGTTTGTTACTGCTGATTTTTATTTCTGCAATTTCCAGTGTTCTGTAAAATTTCTAGAAGTTGTGTTTTCAAAATTTTTTTTTTTTTTTTTTTTTTTTTTTAATTTAATTAATCCTTTATTTTATTTATTTATTTTAACTTTTTCCAGTTGTTAAATGTATGGTTATGGGGAAAGGGCATTTAACTATATGGGAGAAATAAGGAGAAACTGAAAACCGAGGTGGGAAAACAGAAATTTCTACATGGTATCAGAGTTTGAGTGCTAAAGTGCAGTTTGGGACAACAAAGTAGAAAAATTATAGCTGCTGATTTTTCACTCAAAATTCCAGCAAGTTGATTTTTCACAAACAACAATTTTATCTTTACTACAACAGTGCTATTTTTCAGTTTTAGGACAGCAGGATGTCATTGGGATTGAGGGTGGAGGATAGGTTGGATGGGCATACAAATTACAATGTTTGGAATGAGAGAATGCATAGTATCTTTGAGGAGGCAGAAGTCTGGGATATCATGGTGCGTACCACATAGAACCCTATTGTTGTGTCTACTGATACTACTTAGTTGGCTGCTTATAATAAAAAGAACAAGGGTAAGAGATTGATTCTAGACGGAATCAAAAACCATTGCATTCCTCATGTGAGAGGAAAGAGCAATGCCCATGAGATGTGGACAACATTGTCCAATCTCTATCAGAGTACCAATGAGAACCAGAAAATGGTCCTGAACGAGAAGCTGAAGAACATTAAGATGGGTAATGATAGTGCAGCTGCATATCTCACAAAGATTACTAATGTGAGAGATGAGTTGGCAGCAATTGGAGAGGCCATTCAACCCACTGAGTTGGTGCGGATTGCAGTGAATGGCCTTCCCCGTTCATGGATGAACTTTGCTGATGGGGTTTGTGCACGTGAGACCCTTCCCACATGGGAGAGGTTTTGGGATGATTGCATTCAGACAGAGATCAGGAAAGGTCAGCTTGGGGGCAGCCAAGCCAGTTGAGCAGGATGAGGATGTAGCACTGATGGCAGGAGGCAAGAAAGGCAAAGGGAAGAAGCAGGCTTTCACAAGCAATGGTGGGGGCAAAGGCAAAGGTAAAGGTAAATAGGTAAACACACAGAAGGACTATTCCAAGGTGAAGTGTTGGAATTGTCAAAAGATGGGACACTATGCAGTTGTGTGTCCGAAGAAGAAGAAGAAGAAGGGGAAGGACCAGAGTTTGGCAGCTTCAGCAGAGATTGAGGATTTTGCAGGTCGTTTTGACCGGGAGTTTGCATTCACTATGTGTGAGTCCTCTAGTGCAGGATCACCTGCCATACAGGTTCAGAGGGAGCAGGCTTTTCCCTCGATTAGCGGAGCATCTACAGGTATCTGGTATGTAGACAGTGGGGCTTCACGTCATATGACAGGAGTCTGTGAGTACTTCTCGGAGCTTTCAGAGAGTGGCACTCATATTGAGGTAGTACTCGGTGATGACAGAGTTGTTAGAGCAGTCGGGGTGGGGACACTGACATTTCAGAGGGAGTCCAAACCTCCCTTGAAAGTGACAGAGGTTCTTTATGTGCCAGGGATGAGGAAGAACCTCATATCTGTCTCAGCTTTGGAAGACAGAGGATATGAGGTACTGTTCAGGGGAGGACAGGTGTTGATGTATCCCAGGGGCGCTCCAGCTGAGTCAGCTAGAGTGATAGGTGTACGCCATGCAAAGGTGTACAGGTTTGCATTCCAGCCCCTTTTGGCATTGAGTAGTAGTACCAACAGCAGAGCTAGCAGTTCTGAGCAGTGTGAGATTTGGCACCGCAGGATGGGACATATGTATCATGGAGCCTTAAGGACCTTGCGGGAGATCACTACAGGTATGCCAGATTTCAGTACTGATCACTTTGATACTTGTAGAGGATGTGCTATGGGCAAGTTTGCCAAATCCCCTTTTCCCAGCAGTGACAGCAGAGCGACTGGGATACTTGATTTGATACATTCTGATGTGAGCGGTCGGATGTCTCATGTTTCCTTGAGTGGATATGAGTATTATGTTTTATTCATTGATGATCACTCCAGGAGGACCTGGATTTATTTCTTGAAGACCAAGAGTGAGGGCTTCAAGCGGTTTCAGTAGTTCAGAGCTCTTGTGGAAACACAGACAGGTCGGAAGATCAAGTCCCTGAGGTCGGACAATGGAGGAGAGTACACCCTTGGAGAGTTTGTTG
>APFE031417717.1:44794-60623 GCA_000404065.3 Pinus taeda | reverse complement strand
GTCCAAAAGATTTTAATTTTTCTCCTAAAGTGACTTTATAATTTTTATAAAATTAAAATCTAATTTAAAAGTGACTTAAAGTGATAAAGTTACTAAGTCTAATTTTAAAGTGACTTTTATAAAGTCAATGAAAAATTAGAAAGGAAAAGTGACTTTGGAAATAAATGACTAAGTGGGTCTTTATTAAAGTGGGTGAATTAAAAAATAGAAAGTGAAATTTAAATGTGCATTTAATCTCAGCCATTGATATAAATCTATTTCAGCCATTGGATTTAGAGATCACCCAAAAGTCACTTGGATCACCCAAAAGTCATTTGGAGTTATATTAAAGGAGGAAAAGAGGAAAAGATGATTCATTCTTTCATGAGCAGATTGGGAGAAGGAGAGCAAGAGAGCAAGGGAGATTTCTGGACAAGAAGGAGAAAGAGGCAGCAGTTTGGCACACATACCAGGTAGATCTTTAGCAAAATCAGAACAGCAGAAAGACAACCAGAACAGCAGCAAGAACAAGCAGAAAAAGCTGATTTTTTTGCTGAAAACTGAGAAGTTTCCAGGTGGTCCGTTGGGCTGAAAACGGATAAGTTTGCTTGCTGAAAAAATTATTTTGCTGTACTTTTTTGCTGAAATTTTCTTGCTGTAAAAAGACATTTTTCAGAAATAAAGAAGAGCTCTCAAACTGGTTTTCCCCAAGAGTTGTAGGGGGTTTTTCCAGGGTCACGTTGACCAAAAATATCAGTGTTTAAATGTGTTTTAATGGCTGTTTATTACTGCTGATTTATATTTCTGCAATTTCCAGCATTCTGTAAATTTTCCAGAATTTGTGTTTTCAGCAAAATTTATTTTTTCCAGCTTGTTGAATGTATGGTTATGGGAAATGGCATTTAACTACATGGGAGAAATAAGGAGAAACTGAAAACCGGGGTGGAAAAACAGAAATTTTTACAAGAAACTTCAACATGGTATCAAAGCATGATTGCAGATCAAAGGAGAACTAAAAGACATCAGCCGAGCGGAGCAATAGCAGCAGAAAACAGCTGTCCTGAGGTGACAGAAGTTGTTTCTAGCAACGCAGAAGCCAAGAAAGTGTGACGCAGAGCCAGCCAGAGCCTCGCAAAAGAAGCCGGGAACTGTGCAGAGCCTCAGAGAGGGCAGCGTTGTTGACACAGAGGCCCAGAGGACTGACACAGGGCTTACGCAGACCCATATAGGGTGACGCAGAGGCAGCGTGAGGCAAAGAGGGGTTGACGCAGTTCACAAAGAGGCAATTGATGGGGTCTAGAAGGCTGCAGGAATATTACAGAGTGGAGGTGATGAGGTACTGTAGTCAGAACAGTACCTGACAAAGCAGGGCCAGATGAGTTGTTACCAAGGGTTTCTAGCCAAGGAACCCGGATCAACAGTGCAGTTGCACAAGACGATCAGAGTAGGGGGCATCTCGACAAGCGGTAGAAGGATTTCCAGGAGGGAAATCAGGACTCAAAGGGAGTCCAGAAGAGAACTTCCAGACAGGAAGTAGAGACACAGACGAATCGAACAAAAAAATTCCAGGAGGAAAGTAGAGGAGCGTCATGGCACTACACGGGGTAAGAGACCAGGATAGACTGGACGAAGCATTGAACTTCGCAGTCTGGAAGGCGAGAATCTTATTAGTGCTTGACAGGGATCATGTTAACAACTTCGCCTTGAAGGTAATAGTTATCCTAGTCGACCCCAATGATAATGACAAGTACGAGGAGGCGATGGCGAGGGCCAAGTGCATTATCCTTGACAGGGTCAAGGATCATGTAGTACCACATATAGCCGAGAAGGAAACGACAGTTGAGATGTGGGAGGCTCTCAAGAACCTGTACAAGCATACTTCTGTGCAGAGAAGAATGTTGCTCAAGAACCAGATGAGGTCGTATTAGATGAAGAAGGGTCAAACGATTGACTCCTTCCTCGGAGGACTGAATGAGATCCGAGATCAGATGACTACTCTAGGAGCAACACCGGATCAAGAGCTTATGGTGAGGACAGCCCTAAATGTTGTCTCAGAAGAGTGGGAAGTGTTTGTCCAGAGCAACCTGAGCAAACGGACTCTCCTACCTTGGGACGAGATGTGGGCAGCTCTTTGCCAGGGAGAGATCAGACGGCAGTCAAAGACAGGTAGCAGCAGCAAAGGGATCAAGGTCAAGCAAGAGGAGAAGGATGTGGCCCTAGCATCTGAGGGAAAGCAAGAGAAGCAGAAGAAGAAAGATCTCTCCAAGATCAAGTGCTTCCATTGTGGGGAGATGAGTCATTATGCAACCCAGTGCCCAAGGAAGAAGAGTAAGGGAGAGTCTTCTGAGACTAAGGCAGCGCCAACACGGGCAGAGAAGGAAGTTTTGACAGACGATGACTGTGCCATGAGTGCACACAAACCACTTGAGCAAAAGTGGGGAGACATCGAGCTGTAGTCAGGCGGACTACAGGCAATGAGGGGTAGGATCCTCGAGGTACCCAGCCTCTTGGATTAGACCATGCTACGGGAGCCCCGACAAGGAGTAGCAAGACTGGCTGGGTGGGTAGAGACGGATGCGGATGGAACGACAAAGGGAGCTACAGTGCAGGTATCCCAAGACTGCGCAGAGCTAACAAGCTGTAGCAGTGCGAGAGGCACAGGAGTGTTGCACCAGTGCAGGAAAGCACAGAGAGGTGTGCAATGGTGCGAGATGCAGGGAGTTGTTGCAGCAACGCAGAGGTCAGAGAGAGGGAGCACTTGTCAGCGACAGAGGGAGCTTCAACATCAGTGGGTGTTTCTAGCCCAACAGGGAGGTCAGTTGGGAGATCAGTTACTTACTTCTTAGTAATTGAGTTGCAGTGCAGCAGTGGGCAGCACGATGCAACATGATGAGAGAGGTGCAGTGTGGATGCAGTGCTGGGAGAAAGGACCAGCAGCAGCACAGATGCAGAGGGAGTTGTCGTACAGATGCAGCAGTGGCAGTGGCAGAACCATGGGCAACAGTGCAGAGGATGTTGCGCAGGAAGGCCTAGCATCAGCATAGGTACCGATGCCGGATGATCAGAGTAATACTCAACGAGGAGTATTGTTAGAGCACAATCCTCGCTAAGAGGGAGCGTTGATTTGGGGTAGCATCGGATGTGCTCTAGCCACGAAATTTGGTGGAGAGGTTGGGGCACATGAGATCTCCAATACCCAGAAAGGGTTTGGGCAAATTCTAAACAGATCAGGAGATATTAAAATAATTAATATTTTTAATGGAGTCCCTAAGTTTAAACTTAAGGAAAATAAAATATTAATGTGTATTAATATGAATCTGTGTTAAAGTGGTCCAAAAGACATGGATCAAGCTAGATCTAATTTTAGCCATTGATTAGGGACTTAATCTCGATCATTGAATTGTCAACAGGAAAAGTATAAGAGGAGGCTTGAGGTTCACTTGGAGATCACACCAGATGATCAGTCATTCTATTCTCTAGAGCGGGGTTTGCTGAGAGAGATAGAATCAGTGAATGGGAGAGCAATTGAGGGGCATTGAGTACAGATGAACAAAAAAGGCAAAGATTGTGCCGAGAGAGTAGCGCAGCAGCCAAGGAGGGTGATGCAGAGCCAGCAAGGGCTCACGCAAGGCCACACAGAGGCAGCCAAGTGCTGCGCAGAGCACTAGAGGGGCTAGCGTAGCTGACGCAGAGGCACACGGAGCTTACGCAGGGCCTCCTGGGGCTGACGCAGGCCAAGAAAGGCTGACGCAGGGCCAGCGTGAGACGGAAAGGGGCTGACGCAGTCCAGATTGGGCACACGCTAGGGTTGCAGGAGCAGTTTTGTGTTGAGCTGTCGGAAGGGTTTTCCGGGGTTTCAGCCAGGAGATTCCTCTCAAACTGTGAGGCATACCTGCTAAGGAAATTCTCTGTTGGGTAGGCCAATTACGGTACCCAGATTGTACTCTGATATTTCTTAATAAGAAAACCCTCAAATAGCTGCACCGGTTTTCTCGCTTTGGGTTTTTCTGGGGACATTGGTCCAAAAATAATGGTGTCATGTGCTGTGTTTGTTCTTGTTTCTTTATCTGTAATATGTTGAGCATGCACTGATGTTTATTTTCAGTATTTACTTTGTAAATAATTTGTTAAAGAAAAATTAACAAGTAGGAATAAATCAGGAAAAGTGCATGAAGGGTTTCTAAATTAAGTAAATTTAGAAACTTCAACAACATCTTCCTTCCTTTTGTTTCAGCTTGCCTTTTATCTTCTCCATCACCAAGTCTTTTTCCCTCATTTGCATCAATATACTTTCCTTAATCATAGAAAGCATAGATTGCAAATGCCTCAACCGCTTCTCTTCAAGAGGTTGCCTCAATTGATCTTCATGCGCCCTCACAAATTGATCAAGCTCCTTTCTATTTATGCACATGTGATGTTATAATATTATATCCTTTGATAGAAAATGAAAGGTAGAAGTTGCAACGCTTCTTGTTCCAAATGGTCTTGAAGCATTGACTTGGGGAATGGTTCTTTTGATTCCCATCATTCTGTCATCAAGGATGTGCTTGCTCTCTGTAACTTTGTCCAAGATAGAGGGGTCAACATAAGTCACAAACACAAATCAGCAAGGTTGGCCAAGGAGATGGTCTTTCATTATAACCGAGTCCGTCAAATCTCCACACTTACTGAAGTGCTTTGTAAAAACAATTGTGGTGGTATTCCTTGACAAACTACCAATGAAGATTTTTCCAAAACTGGAAGTCTCTGTAGCGGTATCATTGTTCATGTCTTCCTTCTACTCTTTTGCAACATTTTCTTCTCATTTTGTGTTATCATCCCACAATGAAGGAAAATTATGAGAAACAGTTATCATCATTCATCAATTTGTCCGCAGAAGAGGATGTCGTGACTCTAATCTCATGGTCACTGAGAGTAGTGAACATGGTAGACAAAACCACTATAATTGTATATGTGATTGTGATGGGTAACCTCATTATTCAGTTCTTGCAAAAAGAATGCTTCGTGGAACCAAACCCCCGATCATCAAAGGATAATAGTTGCTTTGATCTAGAAAAAGGAGATATCTTCCAACTTACATAACAAGAACCTAAATATCAATGACAGAATAAGATTGGTGACCCTTATGATGCCTTCAAATTAAAAGCAAAACAATGCATTCAAGTTTTGAATCTCTATGCCTTCCCTTTCCATATAGTTTCAAATAGTTCGTCAAAGTGAGGGTGGTCCACTTACTACGCAACAACAAAGATAAAAGGATGAGCCTGGTCAGTTTGAATTATAGGGTTTCTTTAGCTTCTTAAACTCATATCTCTTCAATTTTACAATAAACTCAACCTCTTGGTCTCCAGTCATTATCAACATGAAGAAAGGCATGTGGAGTGAACTCATAACAACAATCTCAAGATGCCCAGAAATGAGATTGGCATGGATTCAAGATTTCAAAACTATGTAGAGGAATTTGCTTTGCACAAAGAGCAAGCTTGTGAGATATAAAAGATGCAAAACAACAAAGAAGAGCTTTAATTAGAGCATGGCACTTTTCAAAGGTGACAACAACAACAGAAGAAGAAATTGTGTAGGAAAACTGTGAAAGGAGGCAACAAGGAGAAGGAAAGCAACTTGGGAGAGATCATGGAGTTATCAAGAAAACCTTGTTCTAATACATTGTCAGGTTGGGCATTGGATAACTCAACACCTGAATTAATTTTCATTAAATTGAGTCATTCATAAATACACCTAGAAGTGACCTTTGATGTCATCTTCCAAGAGATCCAATTGACTCTTCTTATCCACATATGCCTCTTCATATTCCTACTAAATTAATATTTACAAGAAAATTTGCAATTTACCATAATCCCAAGGATTAGATATCTAAGACAATCAATCTTGAATGTACTCACAAACATATGTTGGAACTCAATACTCGAAATTTTGTGAACAAAACCAATGTTATCAAGACTATTGGATGTTTTAACACCTTTCATTTCACAAATCTGAAATTTGGTTGATCGACATTGATGTGTGAAAAATCTATTGCATTTAATTTGGTTATTATTCTCCTTATCTTTTAGATTATTTGTCCCAATAAATTATTTACTACAAATACTAAATAAAACACAACTGCA
This sequence comes from Pinus taeda, assembly GCA_000404065.3. Lineage (NCBI taxonomy): Eukaryota > Viridiplantae > Streptophyta > Pinopsida > Pinales > Pinaceae > Pinus > Pinus taeda. The sequence goes on along the minus strand of APFE031417717.1, from coordinate 54,516 downwards.
AATTTCACCAATTAAATAAACCATGGGAACTGAAAAAACATCACGTAAAATCGACACCAATATTTTTGGACAAATTGTCCCTAGAGAAACCCCAAGGTGGAGAAAATCAGTTCAGTAGATCAGGGTTTATATTATTAATTCTTTAGCAAATTGAGAATATACATAAATTGCTTACCTTTCACTAGCAAAGCTCCAACAATTTTCCTCTTCACTATAGCTGACCAAATTGTTCCTCTGCAAATCAAATCGACCTTTACTGAGCAATTCGCTCTGCCTTTGTGAACTTGCACTTCCTCTGTGAACTCGCACTACCCACTAGAAATGTGCATTGGCCTTTCTAGCAAGTCGCTCTGCCTCCGAAAAATTGATCTTGCAAGTTTATCTGCCTCTAGCAATTCGCTCAGCCTATTCGTACTACCTTCAGTAAATTGCTCTAGCGACTAGCAACACAAGTTGATCCTCCGAAAAATCGCACCTGTAAACTAGTAAATACAGACTCCATTTTGCAGAATAATCCGGCCTCCTTCTGTCTATCAGAAAACTAGAATCACTACGAAGAATTTCCTCCAGCAAATCTCTCCTTAATTTCTCTTGCTGAAACCTTATTGTTGGTGCATCCCTTGCTCACTCGAATTGTCTCTTCAAGAGCCCCATTGATTTCTTTTATAATCTCTCACTGACGAATCAATGACCGTGATCTAATCACAATCAATGGCTAAGATCATCTTGACCCCATCAAGTCACTTTTCTAGAAGTCACTAGCGAGAAATCGATTTGTCTCAATTAATATTGATTAATTAACCATTTTCCCTAAGTTAGACTCAGGAAAATAATTTAAACTAGTTAATAATCTACTTAAAACATTTTCCCTTTATAAAATAAATTGGGCTTGGAGATAATCAATCCAATTGTGTTCCTAGCCTCATTGACACCACTTAAGACTGGAACACTTGTCCGAGCTACACAAACTAACACTCTCTCTTAGCGAGGAAAATGTTATGCACAACACCCATCTTATCTCTAAAGAAAATAAATCTCGTCTTTCCCAAGGCCTTTGTCAAGATGTCTGCTACCTGTTGATTTGTGAGTATATATTGTATTTGAACAGTCATGTGCTATACACAATCCCTGATGAAATGATATTTGATGTCTATACACTTAGACTTGTCATGAAACACCACATTCTCAGATAGCCTGATGCAACTCTAATTGTCGTTGTGTATCATTGTTGTCTCTATCCTTTGACCAAACAAGGCTACTAACAACTTTTGGATCCAAATGGCCTCGCATGTCACCATACTTTCTACTATGTACTCTGCTTCTGCAGAGCTCAGTGCCTCAAACATCTGTTTCCTATTATACTAAGAGACAAATCCCAACCCCATGCTTCTTGTTGTACCAAGAGACAACTTTCGATCCCATGTTGAAGCAAAACACTGAAGTGTTTTTCCTATCCACTGTATTGCCTACCCAGTCTGCATTAGTATAACCCATCAACTTGATACAATCACCTCGAGTATATATGATCTCCTGCTCTATTGTACCCCCGTAAATAATGCAGCACACGCTTTGTTGTTGTCCAGTGTACCCTCTTTAGTTCAACCATGCATTGGCTATGAGAGTTTATAGCAAATGATATATCTGGCCTAGTGTTGACCAAATACATAAGAGAACCAATCAATTTCCTATAGAGTGTGGGGTTTGTTACTGCTCAAACTACTAGGGGACCTAAAGGGAAAATGCTAGACCAAGGGCAACAAATGGAGACTTAGCCCACTGTCACCTCAACTAAGGCTCCCTTCTATTTACGGACTTTCACCGATGGGAGGAGACCCAGTATATTATCGAGTCACCGATGAAGGTTAAATCAATGAGATGATGTGCAGTGACCCAAACAATCCCTTTCTCGAAAGAGTTAGAAGGATAAGGCTTGCTTGCTTCCTAAGCAAAGTACAATGTCTTCTAGTGAAAGGAAAGGAGGATTTCAAGGGTTAGGTTTATGCGATATGACTCATGAAGGAACTTCCCAATCACTAAAATCCTTATTGTAATTGGTATCTCGGATGGTTTTTGAAGAGTTGTCTTTTTCGAGGAATGGGACCACACGGGACCAAGTGGACCCGGTCTAGGGTATGAGGAAGGAATATAGCAACCGATGTTCTTACCCTAGACAAGGTGGGGGAAAGAGTCAGCGAAAGAATTTTCACTTGAAGGTGTTGGCTTGACCCTATGAGGTACTAACCTTGGGGATGACAAGGCAAAGTTTGATCCTGGAGCTAAGGCTTGGATTTTCTCTCAACTCCACCGTCGGAATGGTTTCAAAATTAGAGAGCTTGAGGAAACACCAACGTAAGAGACCCTAAGAGATCGAACTTTTTGGAGGGCTAGCTTGTCGAAAAATTGATGCCCTAGGTACCTTAGCTTGGCTAGACCTAGAAGGAGGTGAAAGAATGTGATTTTTAGTGACCACCCTTGGTAGATCAATGCCTTAATCTTTGGGAGAATGGATTCTATGATGAGTATGAGTAGGATTTCTTGATTCCCAGTCAAGGAGGCCCCAAGATCACTTCGTTGGCCTTCTAGGTCAAGGAGAAGCAGCCTTGCAGCGTTTATACTTTGATGTACAAAGGAAATGGCTTATCAAGGTCAAATTCTTTAGTAGAATTACCCCTAGGAGATTTCACTCACATTACATGGCCCATACATTGAGAGATGTTATAACAGAGACAAACTCCACAATTTTAAACCAGTATTGCACAAATCGGAAAACAATCGCGATAATATCGTATTATCGCAATTTTTTCAAATGACGATTAAATCGGGCGATAAAATCAAGAAAAAAAAATTTGGCCAATTTTTACTGAAAAAAAGCGTGGGCCCGTCGGGCACCGCGTGTTTATTAGGAAAAACGCGATTTTTTTTTATTTCATTTGGACAGCAGGGGGCGCGGTGGGGTTTGGAGAGTTGGAGAATTAGAGGCTTGGAGATTTTGGAGCTAAATCAACTACCTGGAGGCGAAAATCGAAGAGTGAGCTAAGGAGGAAACACATTATCTCCATAAAACTGGTATAGGCACCAACGTTTTGTGTTTTCATTATTTTGTAACTTTGTTTTTGTTTTTTTTCTATGTTTTTAGTTGGGTTTAGAATGAGGTTCTTGACATTTGTCCAATGTAATTTTTTTTTAGTTTTTTTTATTGGGTTTGGAATGGGCCCATGGGGTTTTTAACATTTGTCCAATGTATTCTTTTTTTAGTTTTTTTTGTTGGGTTTGGAATGGGGTTTTTAAAATTGTATGTAATTTTTTTTTTAGTTTTTGTAAAATGCAAATAGTAAAATACTAAATTGCAAGTTTGTAACTTGTAAACACTAAATTGTAATCCTTATTTTCCCATAGGTTCAACGAAACACCATTCAAGTTTTCAACTTCAAAGTTCAAAATCAAACATGCCAAGGAAATTGGACCCTTTCTGGGAATTTGGTGAACCTGTTGCTCCGAATGATAGAATAAAATTGTCTTGCAAGTTGTGTGGACACCATATGTCCAGGGGGGTGTATAGATTGAAGTATCACCTTGCACAAATCCCTGGATTTGATGTAGGGCCTTGCACATATACAAATCATGAACTCATCCGAAGAGCCATGAAAGCATTAGAAACTTTAGACCACACTACAGAGGCCAAAGCAGAAATGAAGAGGCAACTAAAAAAGTCAGTTGAACAAGAAAGTGGCAGTGGTTCTACTACAGCATCAACCAACCCGGTAGTTGCCTCATCATTTTTTGTTCCTCGAACCACACCTAGTTCACAGCAATCTATCAATTCAATGCTAAAATAAACTGAAAAAGAACAAGCTAACAAATTGCTAGCAAAATTTTTCCTTTGGAGTGATATTCCTTTCAACATTGTAAGGAAGAATCCATTTTTCCAGCCTGCTCTTGATGCTATTGCAACTGTTGGCCCAGGGCACAAAATCCCTTCTTATCATGACATGAGAGGCCGGATTCTTCAAAATGAAAAGCTTGACTACACCAAAAGATTGGAGGATTTTAGGGAATCATGGGCACAAACAGGTTGCACTATGATGTCAGATGGTTGGACTGACCAAAAGGGGAGAACCCTTATAAACTTCTTGGTTAGTTGTCACAAGGGGACTATGTTTATCAAATCTATTGATGCGTCTGCACAAATCAAAGATGCAAGAACTTTATGTGATTTGCTGGATGTGTTTATTTGAAGGTAGGTGCAGAAAATGTTGTCCAAGTCATAACAGACAATGCTGCAAATTATGTTGTTGCTGGCAAGATGCTTATGAACAAGCATCCTACTTTATTTTGGACACCTTGTACTGCACACTGTATTCATTTGATGTTGGAGGACATAGGGAAAATTTCCTTTGTCAAAGATATTGTTGAGTCATCCAAAAGCATTACAAAATTTATATATAATCATACATCTGCGCTTAGCTTGATGAAAAAATTCACCAACAACAAATAGTTGGTGTGCCCCGTCATTAAACAGTTTGCCATCAGTTTCATATCTCTTCAATCCCTCTTGAATTCTATGTGGGATGTGAAGAGAATGTTTCTTTCAGAGGAGTGGTGTGCTTTACCAATGAGCCGCAAACCAGAGGGAGAGTCCATATGCAGACTAGTTTCATACCAGGGAGACTTCTAGGCAGGGGTGCAGGTGGTGTGTGCCATCACTGAACCTTTGGTAAAGGTTCTTCGGTTAGTTGATGGTGAGAAACCCACAATGGGCTATTTGTATGAGGCCATGGACAGGGCGAAAGAATCCATTCGGGCCTACTATGATGATAAGGGAGATGAGGGGTTTCAGAGACAACTCCTATGGGAAGTGATTGATGAACGATGGAACAACACGCTCCATCGTCCCATTCATGTTGCTGGGATTTTCCTGAACCCCGCATTTTCTTACGCATGTGGGTTCGTATTTGATGCTGAGATCATGGATGGATTCTTAACCTGTGTTCAGAAGATGGTGCGATCTCCAGCAAAACATATAGAAATCTCTAAAGAAATTGAGACATATAGAATGGCAGGTGGCACATTTGGTTTTGACATGGCTGTGACTGATAGGACGATTAAAATGCCAGGTATTTTTTAGTTTGTTTCAAATTTCATTGTCTCTTCAAATTCCATTTTTTTTCTTATGTTTATTTGAAATTTTAATTGTAATTTTGTTGTAAATGCATGGTGGAGAATGTATGGTGCCAGGGTACCCCTTCTGCAAAAGCTTGCCATTCGGATCCTCAACCAAACATGTAGCTCCTCGGGATGTGACCGCAATTGGAGTGTATTTGAAAAAATACACAACAAGAAGCGCAACAAGTTAACACTTAAAAATTTAAAATACTGCAAATTTCCAAATAAAATTTTGAATTCATTAAACAATATTTTTTTATAATTATTATTTCGTGATCTTTGTACAGGTTGGAGTCCCAGCGACTTAATGACATGGTCTACGTCTACTACAATCTTCGATTGTGGGTGAGGCAACTTGAGAGGACACCTGATATGGAAGCCATCTCAATGGATGGGATTGACACCACTATTGCATGTCCAAAAGGCCTCTCATGGAGTTTACTGATGATTGGTTAGTGCAAGATGTAGTGGAAGGGGGGGAGAGGAGGAGGAGGAGTTGGAGCAACAGGTGGAGGAGGTGACACCACCTGCTCGGGCTACCCCTGCCACCAGTGGAGGATATGGTCTACCTCCTATAGCTCCTACTTCTAGTTCTTCAACTTCTAGAGCACAACAAACTCCATTGCCAACTCCACCAGCACCAGCATCTACATCTAGAGGGAATGGGAAAGCTATGGCATTTTCTCGCAAGAGGGGCAGAGGAAATCAATAGTATTAGACTTTAGTTATTTTGTTCATTTCATTGTATATGACATTATGACTCATGAGATACATTATTATATTTTTTGTTGATATTTTGAGGCTGAGTTGGGACTCAGGAGTCAGGACTTACTATTTAGGACATGATTCACTGTTATGTGTGATTTTAGCACTAATGATATTAACCATCTTATATATTAGTTCTTTTTATCATATTATGTGTCAATGTATTTATTTTATGTTTGTAGATGGTTTAGATATTAAAAAAATTGAAAAAAAAATGAATATTTTTGTACCAAACGATTTTTTCCCGATTATTACCAATTTTTTCCTGATTATTACGATTTTTTCCGATTTTTTCCCCGCGCCGAAATTATCCCGATAACGATTAGTGCAACATTGTTTTAAATAGTGAATGAATGCAGCAATTAGCCCCAAAACAGCGAAAATCCCAGTTCAATGTATATGACAAAGTAAAACAAGAACATTAAAAGTATGTACTTACATGTAATAGAGTATATCTATTCACAATTGATAAGAGAGAAGCTCCAAGAGAAGATAAACCAATATCCGCACATCAAATTTCATTCATAAAGCTCTAATTCATCCTCTAGAAAAAGTGTGAAAATCTCAAGAAAGAGAAATGATCCAAACCAAAGTGATGATAAGCAAATGAGCTCATCTCACTTGAATTTATACACAACTTAGGAGTTCGAATTAGCCTCCTTGGCCTACATAAGTCCCAAAAATAAAATAATGTTCTAATAATTCAACTTTTGGTGACAAGCCCACTAAACTAGCTCATAAATGAAAAAGTAAGCCTCTCAAGAGATCAAATAATAATCTACCCGTGTTGTAAGGCCCTCTAAGAAGCGTAATGAGATCCATGGATGCCACAACAAAGAATAAGACCCTCAAAAGCAGTGGACAAGGGGTTGGCCCTTTGTAATAACCAGTGGTGCTCCAAATGACGTGGGGGCACACAAGTATCCTCATGGGTCTCCAAACAAATCGAAGATGCATGTAGATCGCCTGTATGGGTTAGGATGATGGTGTAGGTGATGCTGCATCATCGTGCAAGTCCTGGACCATCTGCCTAGTGTATCGTGTAAGTCTGGAGCCAACTGGACATGATGGATCAGGTGCAACCTCATTCAATAAGTGAACCACGAGCAAACTCTGAATGGATGTGGGGATCCATAGAGTGCAATCTACTACTATGGAGGCCCATGGCTCTCAACAATCACCCTACATGTGCCAATGTAGCCCTCTGGAGGATTAGGACCCCGTATAGGGAGACCAAACCCAAGATGGAAACCACCTGCAATCCTGCATAAGATCCAATGTGTCCCCTAGCCTTCCAGTACATCAAGTCATTAGAGAAATCGAGTAAATGAGCTTACCTAATCATGGACCACAGGTGGGGACTTCATAATGGCCTACCCTTCGATAATGGGCTTCGAGATGTGCCAATGTCTCCTAAACTCCAAATGGGGTTAACCAATAATCCTATTAAGTCGTTTCTACTTTTAAAGAGGATAATATAGTCAAGGTACATCCGTCAAAAGGTGGTGGCACATGGCAGATAGGTAAATGAAGTAAGGAATGAGAAGGGGCAGCCTCGGGTCACACACTGGGGTACAAGGGTAGCTAATAAGAGGGAAGTCCACACTTGGGTTTATAATGTATAGGAGGGACTAATCGTGGTACATGAGGTGCCTCGGCCTTGATTTTTCCACCCTTCTTTATATGCCTTTTGCCTTTTTATGATTTTCTTTGATTAACTGCTCGAGGCTCAAGAGGTAAGAGCATAATGTATAAGATATAGCAGTTGAATTCCCCTTTTTAAGGTGGGGCTATTCATCGCCCACCAGGGGTTGGGACAATCATGGGTTACTATATGATGAAGGAGGTTCATCAAACCTATAGGAACAGAGGTGATGGCCATGATGATGGGGTAGAGCTCATGTATTGGCTTTTTCCCACATGCTAAATGTATTTGTCCTGACTACCTTTTGCATTTTGTGGTACATTTTTCTGTTGAATGTGGCCATATATGCTTTTTTCTTTCTTTCCAGCGGCATCAACCTCCGGGCTTCATTCTAGGCCATGACCCAAGTTGTGGGCAAGGGGAAGGGGCAAGCTAACCCTATGTAGACCTAATGGAGGAATGTGGACCCAGGCCGGAGAAATGATGAATGGGGTAATAATGAATGGAAAGGGATAATATAAGCGAATAAGCAAGCGAGACCATACAACCAAAGTCGGGGTTTCCCGTGAAATACCATCCCTAGAACCAAATGGTCAGTAAAAAAGATCCCACGAGACTAAAATCCAAGGTTAATTCCTAAAATAGGTCTACTGGGCAAAAGCACAGACCTAGCCCATTCTTTCCACCGAAGCCCCCCATTAATCCATGCTCAGAAGTGTCCATGATAAGCAAACTACAATACCCAATTTCCAAATGACAAGGCATGCCTTTAGATTCAGGAGGCCCACCTTCAAACATACGATCATGGCAAATGGACGAGGGACCACATGGCTAGCTCAGGTGGCAGAGAAATGGCACAATGAGCTAGCTAGTGGCTGCAAGGGATTTTTGGCTGCCACCTAAGGACCATCTTGGAGAAAAAATTTCTCCTAGGGATACTACCCAGAAAATGGTGGGTAACAGGCTCCACATCCTTCTCCTTGGAAGTATCTACCTTCCTCCAATTGGTTATCATGGGTGTAGACATGCTCTGTAATCTTCCATCCCGAATCTCCTCAAGATCTCGATGCAATATTTCCCTTGCCCAAGGAAAATTTGTCCATTTGTCTACCGCACCTCCATGCCTAAAAAGTAGTGCATAAGCCCCAAGTCTTTCATCTCGAACTTTGTTGCAAGGTCCCTCTTACATTCCTCTATGAGCCCCAATGAACCTGACAAGAACAAGTTGTCCACATATGGGACAAGAATGAATAACTCACCCCCAACCATCAAATAGTAGAGGTTTGCATCCACCTCACTCTTCACGAAACCCATCCCTACAAGTAATTGTCTATGCACTCACACCACACCTTCGAAGCCTACTTAAGCCCGTATAAATCTCTCTTCAATCTGCACATGTGGGTCTTGATGTTATGTGCTACAAAGCCCTCCAGTTGTTCAATGTACACTTCCTCATCCAATTCACCATTAAAGAACGTCGCCTTGACATCCATCTGGTGGATCTGCAATCTCATTTGTGTTGCAAGTGAGATCACGGCCCTGATAAAAGTATACCTAGCCACAAGAGCGAACGTCTCCTCATAGTCTATCCCCTCCTTCTGAGAGAACCCCTTGGCCACAAACCTTGCCTTGTATTTCTCAATGCTACCATCTGCACCATGCTTGATCTTATAGATCCAACGTGATCCAACCATCACCCTTTCTATCAGTCTAGGCACCACCTACCAAACATCGTTCTACGTAACCGAGGTGTACTCCTCAACTATCGCATTCCCCCACACCTACTGTTATGTGGCCTCCTAATAGCTGGAAGCAATGTTGCATTAATCGTTATCGGGATAATATCAGCGCGAAGAAAAAATCGGAAAAAAATCGAAATTATCGGGAAATAATCATTTGGTACAAAAATATTCATTTTTTTCCCATTTTTTTCCAATTTTTTTAATATCTAAACCATCTACAACATAAAATAAATACATTGACACATAAATATGATAAAAAAAACTAATATATAAGATGTTTAATATCATTTCAAACGCTAAAATCACACATAACATTGAATCGTGTCCTGAATAGTAAGTCCTGACTCTTGAGTCCCAACTCAGCCTCAAAATATCAACAAAAAATATGATAATGTATCTCATCATGT
>APFE031417717.1:4431-20182 GCA_000404065.3 Pinus taeda | reverse complement strand
TTCATTGTTAATTAGTGCACTTTTTTACAGAGCTTTGATTGAGATGATCTTATCAAAAGAGTTCAAACCAAACATTTTTATTATCTTGTTTCTTTCACGACACTTAGTTGCATTTGTATATATATTTAACATTTTTGGCTTCTAAAGTCATTTTTTGGTCCAAATTTTCTAAGAAATTTGAAACAACAATTAGTTGTACACTCATATTTGATCATATTTAGCACATATATCTTTAGTTTTTTTGAATATTGTTTTTAAATATGGAGTGTTCTTTGGTTGTCATATATCATAATATTTAAAACATGCATAATCTATTTAGATTATTTGATGTATACTTTTAAAATAAGCAGTTACAGCTCACACGTGAGTACTGCACCTCGAGACTGCACTCAAACAAAGAGAACTCTCTCCGTTCACTCTATTATTCATTAAAATATTAATTACATCATTAAGTACGATAAGAAAATCAGGAAGTTGCAACGAAACTCCTAAACTCTAGGAATAAATCCTAAACTAAGGAGATACGTTACAACTTATGTAACCATTTCTCCATTAATACAAAATAATATTAATTATTTTCAGCTCCCCCCCTTAATGGAGAAAGGGTTATCTTGAACTCCAAGCATCCCTCGAAACAATTCAAATTTTACACGCCCAAGAGGCTTAGTAAAAATATCAGCCATGTTATCACAAGTTTTACAATATTCAACACATATCTCTTTTGACTGTAGTTTCTCTCGAACAAAATGAATCTGAGTATCGATTTGCTTGGTATTATTATGAAAGACTAGATTGTATGCAAGCTTGATGGTACTCTGGTTATCAATTTTGATAATAGTTGACTCTTTCTGCTCTTCTCCTGCATCGTTGAGGAGTCTTCTCAACAAAATAGCTTCACATATGGCTGCACACAATGCTTGGTACTCAACTTCACATGAAGATAGAGCCACGGTGCTATGCTTTTTGCTGCTCCATGCTATGACCTGGATCCAATGCTGAATGCATAACCTGTGATAGATCTTCGATCACCCAACTTACCTGCCAAATCGGAATCTGAAAAACCTGCTAGAATAACATCAGAAGTGTCAGCGTACAAAATGCCATAATTACTAATACCACTAAGATACCTCAACACACTTTTTGCTGTGACCCAGTGACTTTCGAGTGGTTTTGACATGAACTGGCTCAACACACTAACTCAATATGCCAAATCTAGTCTAGTTGTAGTCAGATATATCAAATTTCCAACTAGTTGTCTGTACATAGTGCATCCACCTCTTTAGTACCATCGTCGTTGCTCAACTTTAAATTCTGCTGTAATGGTGTTGATGTTGATCTGCACTGCTCCATTCTGAACCTTTCTAGCAAGTTTCTGGCATACTTCCCTTGAGTAAGAAAAGTTTGTCCAGAATCTTTCCATACCTCCAATCCCAATCAATAATGAATGTTTCCAAGATCTTTCATCTCAAACACTTGTGAGATTTGCTATTTAATTTCTTTGATCAGATTGTTAGCATTCCCTGTTATGATCATATCATCTACATAAAAAGAAATCAAAATAATTTGCCTCTGTTTATTAAACTTGGTATACAGATTTGGATCGTTCAAGCTCCTATGAAAGCCATGTTGTACAAAAAATGAGTCAATTTTCTCATACCACGACCTGGGTGCCTGTTTTAAACCATAAAGTGCCTTTTTCAATTTACACACAAGATATTCCTGCCCCTTTATCACACAACCTTCAGGCTATACTAAATAAATTTCTTCCTTCAAGTCACCATTCAGAGATGCAGACTTAACATCTAGCTGGTATAACTGCCATTTGTGTTTTGTTGCTAAGGAAATTAGCATTCTAATGGTGTTTAATTTGACTACAGGAGAAAAGGTGTCATCGAAATCTATTCCCTCTTGCTGTGAGTAACCCTTTGCTACCAGTCTAGCTTTAAGTTTCTCTATACTCCCATCTGCATTTATTTTTGGTTTATACAGCCATTTGCATCCTATGGGGGTTTTACCTTCAGGCAATTCAACCAAATCCCAAGTATGGTTTCTGTTTATTGATTCTATTTCCTCATACATTGCAGCCCTCCATGCATCAGATTTACTTACTTCCTCATAATTTGCAGGTTCTACAATGTTTAAAATCTTTGACATTAATGCATAGTCTTTCAATTTAGAAGGTAATCGAGTCTTCCTACTTGATCTCCTTGGTAGGGGACTTACCTCAAATCTGTCTATTTCAGCCTTTTCTGGGCTTGTATCATTGATTACATTGTCTGTTACTTCTTCTTCTTGTTTTTGCTCCTACTCTTCATTTTCCTCACTGTTTTCTTCCATTAGCAATGGAATGTGCCAATCACTGTTAGAGTCATCCTTTCCTTCTTCACCCTGTTCTAGTTCTAACATTGTAAATTCCCCAGGATTCCCAACATTGAAAGGACCAACATGTTCGTCCTCCATAAGTCGCATAAGGCCTTCAACCAGATCAGAAACAAACTGGAAACTCTGTGTCTATTTCCCATCTCCATAGACTGTCAAAGGCTCCTTGCGCAAAGCTTGAGCAACAAAATTACTTACAACCCGACCATCATCAAGGCACATTCGCGACTGTATGTATTGAAAATTCGAGCAATCCGAACCTCAACATTTGCTCTCCTGTGATAATCCATAGTCAGAGTTTCGGCTGTTCTCTTACCCTCATCATAGCAACTACAGACTTCGATGGGATTAACATTGCCCCAGTAAGCTTCAGTTTGAGGATGTTCAAGAGGATCTTCATAAACCTCACTAGTACTTGTAAGCAAAAAACGTGCCCCAACATGTTTGGCAAGTCTGAGCATGTTCAAGGTTCCCACAACATTAGTTTTGATAGTCTTCACAGGATTGTGTTTGTAATGCACAGGGGAAGCAGGGCAAGCCAAATGGTAGATCTAATCAACCTCCAACAATAAGGGTTCCACAACATCATGCCTTATCATTTCAAACCTTGGATTGCCAAAATGATGCAAAACATTCTCCTTCCTTCCTGTGAAGAAATTGTCGACAACAATAACATTGTCGCCTCTTGCCATGAGCCTGTCAACTAGATGACTGCCAACAAAGCCAGCTCCACCTGTCACGACAACTCGCAGGGATTTTCTCTTCAAACCTAGGAGCACTTTAGCCCTCGAATTCACCATCGAACCCGAATGATACTGAGCAAACCGAGAAACAGGAGTCTCATAAACAACCCGATGAGGTTTGTCGAGCACAAACCTTCCATTTTCATTAACATTAGAAGCCAAAAAACCAGGCTGAAGGATAAAGAAAGTCGATGCGATGGCGATTCTTATCAAAATAAACAACAGTCGCTGCTCCCTGAGCAAATAATCTACTGACCTGATAATAGACCACGGCTTTTCTGGCTTAGGAGAGTACTCATCACTGTTTTTCATATTGATAAAATTTCTGATCCTCTAATGAATAAGTCTTCAATGAGCCACCACAGGGCAAGTCCGATCTGCTGCCACCAAACAGATTAGGAACTCCAATGCGCCACCATCGGGCAAATCCGATCTGCTACCACTGAATAGATCAGGAACTCCAATGCGCCACCACCGGGAAAATCCGATCTGTTGCCACCGAATAGATCAGGAACTTCAATGCGCCACCACCGGGCAAATCCGATCTACTGCCACCTAACAGATCAGGAACTTTCAAAGTGCCACCACTGGGCAACGTTGATCTGCTAAAAATAAAATTGTAGATTTTCCAAAGAGAAAGAGGATGGCGCTCCTCGATGGCGAAAGATCCGTGCCAAAAACAAAATCGATGCGTCTTACGAAATTGGCGCGATTAAGGCTTGTTTTTCCGCGCCAATAGCAATTTCTGGCGCGCTGGCGCAACTATCACTCTCAAAACCGTGACAAATGGCGCGACTGTTCCTTAATAAACAATGCCAACCCCTCCTTCCGCCCAAAAATGGCGCGACTATTCGCAACTAAACCGCGCCAACCCTTTCTTGCGCTCAGAGATGATCAGTCATCTGAGACCTGTGCTTCAGGGGTTACTGCAGTCCACCTGATTCTACGAATGCTTTTGTATACTTCACCGCCACTACAGTTCTGTAATCAATGATGCATCCTAAAAAAAATAGAGCTCTGATACCAAGATAAAAATAGAGCTCTAATACCAAGATAAAAATAGAGCCTTGATACAAAGATAAAAATCAGACTTGAATTGAAAAAGAAGGAGTTGCAGCTCACAGGTGAGTGCTGCACCTGGAGACTGCACTCAAACAAAGAGAACTCTCTCCTTACACTCTACATTCATCAATTGAGTAATTACATCATTAAATACATTACTAGAAATAAGGAAGTTGCAACTAAACTCCTAAACTCTAGGAACAAATCCTAAACTAAGGAGATACGTTACAACCTATGTAACCATTTCTTCATTAATATAAAATATATTAATTATTTTCAACTGAAGATCCTCCAACTGTTGGCACAAACTTGATAGTTCATCTTCATTTTGTTGAATGAGACTCTCATGATTAATGAGGATTTCCTTTGAAGAGGTGAGGCTTAAGACTACATTGTGATGATTTAATTGGAGGGAGTAGATGTCTTCTTGAATTTTTTTATAATTGTTCTTTCAATTACTCTTGATGAGAGCCATAATTCCCTCACATTTCCCAAGAGGAGAGTAGCTTCTTGGCCTCCCAAATATACTTTTGATGCCCGAAACAGGTAAAGAAGATTATTATGTTGAAGCATTTTGAATTACAATCCAAAAGTATAAACTATGTCCACCATTGCTAGATGTCGAAATAAGAAATTTAATGCTTGCAGAGAGAGGAGAAGATGAAATTCTAGGTGAAGTTGGTGACATAGATCCCCACCCTGAAGCTATGATATGAGTACCTAGTACCGCTTCTAAGAGCCACACACTAGATATCGAAGGAAATTCCACACAGACCCCAAAAAGACAAATATTAATGGTCACAGATTTCCCTTAAGTTTGGAAGTTTCCAATTTTGCTTCGAGATTGTGCCTGAATGAGTGCTTTGATGGGATGAAAATGGAAACCTGCCTCAAGGCTTGGATTAACCAAAATTTCAAGCACACGAAGGGTACGCTGACACAAGCCTTGAATGAGTGAAACAAAATTTTCCATCCTTCTAAATCAATGAGGCCACACTCTAGGAGATACAAAAAGGGTCTTTCATGAGAGCACAACAAAGCCAAATTGAGTTATTCCCTAATTATCCATCCAAAACTCAAAGAACACATGGAGATGGGCCTCTAACCATGTCGAGAACTTCATATCAATCTGAATAAACCTTGAGTTCACTTGCAAGATGAATGCCCAATTCTATGTGCTAATGTAGGTTGTCTTAGCCTGGTATAAAATCATCATGGATAATAAGTGAATTCACACATATGAGGATGAGGTCAAATTTCATCCCTCTGTCCCCTAAAGCACAAGGCAACCTCAAAACACCAAATAATCTCTAATGAAGACCGAGGAATAATTAATTGTCACATCATCCATTGATTTTAGACAAGCCACAAATTAAGGGGCCTGATTCGAGATCACCTTTAGATTGAGCTAGCGGAGTCCCAAACACACATAAATATGGAGTGCTTTCATGCTACAAGAATGGATATGTTGCCACACATTTTGGATATGCTCTTTTGGAAAATCAGATAGATAAGAAAATTAAAGGTGATGAGGACATATTATAGTTGAGAATTATATGGGAATGAATTCTAATAATTCTCAAAAAGTGATTGGAAAGGTAGAAGAATACTTCATTTCTCAGTAGAATTGTGTTGCAGAAAGAATGAGTAGGACATTGATGGAGAAAGTAAGGAGCATACTCACTGGTGCTGGGTTAGGATAAGAATTTGGGAAAAGGCAGTGGACATTGCGTGTTACCTAGTAATAGATCACCCTCATCAATGTCAGACGAAAAGACTCCACATGAGGTATGGATTGGTAAGAAATCTCTCTTAAACATCTTAGGGTATTTGTATGTGATGCTTCTATACACTTTCAAAAGGAGATGAGTAAGCTAGATAAGAAAGTTGAAAAGTGTATCTTTATTGGATATAGAGATGATTTGAAAGGTTATGAAATTTCCATTTGTTCCCAAGGTTGATGCAATTAAGGATTAGTGCCAAGGCACGCTATGGAATTTTAGAAAAGAATCCATCTTTAGTTCCCAAGCTAGCACTTGGACTAGAGAGGACAACCCTTTAATTGTCACAACAAATAATGGTTCCAAGTTTCCTTAAAACAACTTGTTTAAGTTAACAAATTTGCTAGTTTCGAGATTACTTATAAGACACACATGGAGAGTTACAACAAGTTGGACATAAAAGTACACTCTAACAAACATCCCCAAACCAAGGCTCCATGAATGGGTACCTTTATCCCACAATGCAGATATTTCAAGTTTATAGGAAGGATGGTTTGGGAAAAATAAAAGCTTTAAGCAAAAGGAAAAATAATAAAATAAAATAGCTATTTGGATTTGTGATAAATTATTAAACAAATAGAAACTTTGACATATAATGTTATGTATCATATTTGCAAAATAAGATTTACTCTATTCAACTAAAATTTTCCACATTAACCATATTTGTATTATATGTTTATAAAAGAAATGGAATAAAATATAATAAAATACTTAATAAAATATTTTAAACTAAATAAAATTTCATTAAAATTATTCTAAAAACAAAATAAAAACATAAAAAAAAAAAACAAATAAAAACAAGTAGAAAACAATCATAAACCTTCTACCCAATTTTTTGACAAGCGCTTCTGAAAAACACATTTACCAAACTCAAACAATCATAATGAAACCCATAAAATAGCGTATATTTTATAGTTATAAATTAAAGACATTAGGAAATTCAAAGAAAAGTTATATCAAAGTTCATAAGAATCTTTGAAAATGGATAGGATTCTTGTGCACAGCTCCCTGTCTTTGTATCTAGATACCTTTGTGCTTCTTGAACAACTGTTGAACCTATTAACCTGGTTGTTCCCAGAAAAGACCATATCTCTAGCATTGAATAAAGAAACTTGAGGAGCCTTACTCATGAGCTAATTAAAGATCGCTTCAATTTCATCTTATCTTATTTTGAAATTGGAAAGTGGGTGTAGTGAATTTTCATTAGTTGATATCCTGATATTTTTTACCCTTCCACATAGAACAACGCCCAAATCCACTTAAAATACTGTTCACATTTCTCTTGTATCTTTGCAGGTGCCTCATCAATATTGGTCTCTCTTCTTCAATCTCTAACTCTGTCTGACGTGAAGCATGCCCCTCATTTTTTATTGGATCCCATATCATATATGGAGCAAGTGATAGAAACAGTAACACCTCTGACTTAAGACTCTTTTTATAAATCACAAGGGACCCAATATTGAGAAAACTCTTGCCAACGTGTAGTGTTTTTCTGGATAAAATTGAAAGGAGCTGAGGAGAGATAATCCTAGATGCAATCTGCACACATATGTTTATTCATTTTCCAAAATATGTTTTTTTTTTATTTGATTTATTAACTTAATGAATGGCTATAGAAACAAAAGCATTGACTTGCTCTTTAATCTTTTAAAACAAATACAAAATATCTTGGTATATTTATATAGCGTGAACAACACAAATCAGATATAAAATGTGTAAAATTTTTATTAAAATAAATGACTTCACAATAGATAGATGACTCCATAATTATAGAAACAATTTGAAGTTGTTTTTCATGGCATATGTCACATATACCCAATAATGAACATGCAGAGAAAGGAGAGGGGAATAAGAGAAGGAGAACAAATAGGCCACTAGAGAAGGAGAACAAAACTAGACCCAAACTACATGGAACTAATGACAATGTACTAAAATTACTTTAAGGCTCAATTATACAAGCATTGTTCCCTTGCAACATTCTAGAATGTAGAAGAACTTTGGCCTTCATCAGTGTTATTAAAAATAGTACTTGTAATATCTAGTAAATGTGCTATATTTGATTGTAATTTTGGAATGCCTGTAATTCCAAAAAGTGTGTCTCTAATGTTTTGCAGTATACCCACTATGTTGATCATGGTAGGCCTCTCTTTAGGGGGTTCTTTTGTGCACAACAAACCACGTTTACAAGGTGACGAAGGCAATTGAGTTCCTTATCTTCTTTAGTGATCGGACTAGTCCTCCTCAATAAACTCTTATCAACCACTAGCTCGACTTGATCTAGAAAACTGCTACCCATCCATTTATGCAAGTTCATTCCATCCACAAACATATTGTGGGTGGGTTTCTTTCTAGTGAGCATCTCCAATAGTAGTACTCCATAGCTATAAACGTCACCTTTTGTTGTGACACATCCACCCAATCCATATTCTGCATTCAAACATCCTCATCAATAAGTTTTTAATTCTAAAGTTTTTAATCAAAATAGAAAACACATGTCATTCCCTAATATGCTATATATCTCAAATGATACCTGGAGAAATGTAGCCTGCAGATCCCTTAAGTGCATTTGTGGATGTAAGAGCTAAATCCCCAAATTCTGCAAAACATATGGTAGCAATGCCAAAGTCTATTAAATATGTTGTCATATCTTCACCTAGAAGCACATTGTTTGGTTTCAAATCACAATGGATCACTTGTATGGAACAATGGTGATGGAGATAGGCGATGCCCTGTGCAAAATCTATTGCTATATTCAACCTCTGAATCAAAGTCAAACTACTTTCTGCTTCATCATGGGGATATAACCACTTCTCTAGGCTTCCGTTGGGCATGAATGGAAATATCAAAGTTTTAATTTCGAGATCTGAATAAGAAGTTATAATTCTAATCAGATTTCGGTGTCGAACTCTACCTAATACCTTGCACTCCCTGTCAAAACTCTTTTGAGCCCCTTCATTTTCCAAATTGAGAAGCTTCATTGCGATGACTGTGCCATCATTCAAAACCCCTTTGTACACTTTCCCAAAACTACCAACTCCTAACAAGTTGGCATCACTAAATTCCTCTGTTGCAGTAATGAGCTCTTCATAAGAAATTCTTTGATACCCCACATTTAAGGATGTCCTCAGAGTATGCCTCTTGCAATTTTGTCTCCACAAGAATCCGAAAATCAAACACAATACAACAAGGACTGCAACTGCAATGACAGGTATGATAACTTTTTCCAGATGTGAAACATTTTTCTGTTTGTGAGTAGAACATGGTGGTAGACTAACCCAGGGCCCACAGAGACCAGGATTTCCCATAAATGCTATGGCACCAATCTTTTTGAAAACTCCACTTTTTGGGACTTCCC
This sequence comes from Pinus taeda, assembly GCA_000404065.3. Classification (NCBI taxonomy): domain Eukaryota; kingdom Viridiplantae; phylum Streptophyta; class Pinopsida; order Pinales; family Pinaceae; genus Pinus; species Pinus taeda. The sequence goes on along the minus strand of APFE031417717.1, from coordinate 10,862 downwards.
CTGATAGGTTATTGAAAGAGAAATTCAATTTGATGAGCATTTTGAGATTTGCTAATGACATAGGTATTCCACTTGACAAATTGTTGAAGGATAAATCAATGTTTTGAAGACTTTGAAGTTCATCCAAGGACACTGGAATTGGACCTTCAAGTGCATTGCAAGAAAGATTAAGGTATTCTAGTTCTCTGCAACTTCCAAGCTCACTTGGAATGTAACCAATAAACTTATTTACAGAAACGTCTATAACTTGAACCATAGTCATCTTGCTTAGTTCCAAAGGTATGGGTCCATGCAAGAAATTGTGTGAAAGATTTAAAGACAACGCTAAATTTGGAAGTTCTGCAACCTCAATAAGTATAGGTCCACTAAGTAAGTTGTATGATAAGTCAAAATCTAATAAGTTGATGCATTTTCCTATATTCGCAGGCATAATGCCTTATAACTAGTTGTGATCAAGATATAAATATCTTAGCTGTTGGAGCTGGGCAATAGAATCGGGTATACTTCCAGAGAGATTATTTTTCTCAATAGCTAGAAGTCCTAAACATTTGAGTTGCCTGATTTCTATAGGGATGCTTCCTTGTAAATTGTTATCTCCCAAATATAATCTCTCCAACTTTTGAAACATTTTAAGTGAGGATGGGACTGCCCCTTTGAAAAAATTGCCACCTAAATCAAGGAGTGATAAATTAGTGAGATTTCCAATTTGTGGTGGTATTTCTCCGGCTAATCCATTCAAGCCCAAGCTTATTAAATACATTTTTGTTGAAAGGTGGCCTATAGAGGAAGGCAAATATCCGTTGAGATTATTAGAGGTTAAGTCTAATACGCTTAGGTTGGAACAGTTAGTGAAAGATGTAATAATGGGCAAGCTTGTAGTGCTGCCACTAACCAGTTGGTTTGAGGACAACCCGAGCTTCTGGAGCTATGTCATCTTACCCAATTCCTTGGGCACTACTCCGCTGAATTGGTTACCCCCTAAGGAGACGAATTGAAGTTCTGTACAATTGGAGAGGAAAGCGGGAATGTTACCACTCAACTGATTAAGTGACAGACTGAGAATCGTTAATTGGGTTTTCTTGCTGCACAATTCCTTGGGAATGAAACCAATCAATTGGTTTTGATCTATTTCCAATATTTGTAGATTAGTGCAGTTAGACAAAGATGCAGGGATTTGTCCTGAGAGACGGTTTGCACCAAAATCTATAAGTGTAGCGTGGCTTAGCATGCCTATTTTGGAAGGAACATTCTCGTGAAGGTAATTGTAATCCACATGTATGACGACCAAAGAGGAGATGTTTCCCACGCAGGCGGGGATTGTACCGGTCAAATTTTTTCTTCCTAAATCAACGAATTGTAAGTTTGGGAGAACACATAACTCTTCAGGAATGTTTCCTTTGAGATTGTTAATGTACATAGATAAGTTTTTTAAGCTACGACAACCACTGAGAGTTGGTGGAATAGAACCTTCGAGACGATTCATATGCAAGTAAAGGCACTTTAATCGAAACAAATTTCCCAATTGATAGGGGATGGGACCATGAAATTTGTTATTAGTAAGGTCAAGTACTCTAAGAAAGGAGAGATTACCAAGAAAGGGGGAGATTGTACCTTTTAATTCCATGCCTGAAACATTCAAGGAGACCACACTCTGCCTGCGCCGACTGCATATGACATGTGTCCACTGGCAGGATGAAACATTTGGTCTCCAGGTAGCTGATAAAGATTGAGAGGGATCATAAGTGATTGTAGACATGAAGCTTTTCAAAGCCTCTTGATCAGAAGTGTTGCCTAAATGGGGATGGGAACGATGAGATGAAACCACAAAAGGAGTGAGAAAGAGAATGAAATCAAAGAAAATTGGAATTAGTATGATAGTAATAGAGCCCAAAAGGGAACGCTCATAACCGATCTTCACCTTGTCCTTGTTAGGATATTCCGACACATAGGAATAGTTAAGTCTAACTTGGTCTAGTATAGAGTTAGGTAAAGTGTGTTTCTTTACTATGTACATTTGTAACTTACAATCCGAGCGGTCACGATATGTAGTGATCCGACGGTTCATTCTCTCCTCGGTATTACCGACACTTGATCCGTGGCTTGACACCCGATTGGTCCATGAATTCTATTTAAAGCGCATGGAGGGTCATTTGTAGGTTAACCGTGCATGAGAGAAGCGTATGTAAATTTTCATTCTTTTATTAATAAATTGCCTGTAGTAGCCACGTTGGCGCAGGCCGTGGACTGTTTCCCTCTCTGAGGGTTTTAACCACGTCAAAATACTAGTGTATTAATCTGTGATCTGTTTGTGAGCGGTGTCCTTCTGGTGTTCTGTCTGAGGAACTTACCCTGTATATTCCTACATGTTTATCCTATATTATGCTAAATAAATTTTAAATTGTTACTTCCTTTGTCAGTGATAAGAACATTATATTGATACAAGTTATCTTACACTACAAAGAAAATGCCCTATAGTGGAGGGCTTTACGGAAGTCCTCATAAAAATAACCCAAAATTCTGTTTGTAGTAGAGGTCATTGGCGGAGGTGGGTGGGCAAATGTTTTAACTGATGCTTTTTGGATGGTGCATCTACAATCTACAAACGCACCAGTGCTTTACTATCCATACAAGCATCGGTGTTGCATAGAACATTATGCACCGTGGAAAATTTATTTTTTATAAAATAAAAAAACATGATGTGCTAAATAACACAACGCACCAGTGCTTGAATAATTGATAGCACCGGAAAAATGTTACTTTTAAAATTTTCGGTGCTATATACACCTGCAAAACCGGTGCCCTTTATTTAGTAAAATGCCCTGGTGCATACAAAGAAGGAACACTACTAAAGTTTTTAAATTTCAAAAAAATGTGGTGTTATTTTATAATGATGCACCGTTGTGGTACATATACTAAAAAGCCCTGGGGCATCTTCTAAAGAGCACCGCTAGGCAATTTTTAATTAAAAAAAAAAAATAGTGCTATAGTCAAACAAAGCACTTGTGTGGTACTTGTATTACCGTAGGGCGTCTTTACAAAAGCAATGTTATAGATTTTTTAATTAAAAAAAAATATGTGGTGCTCATGGATATGTTCCACACCAGTGCGGTTATAGTAACGCATTGGAGGAAGGTTAAATTAAAAAAACTCTCTCGAATATAAATTTTAATTTTACCATCTACAATGGTGGAGATATTTGAAGAACCAATGCCACTCTTGCCTCATGAAAGTGCCCTGATATTGATGCTTCTCTTGGTCACCATCCTTCCGTACTATGCTCACTACCTGAGTTTCCAATTTTTTCAAATTGTGGTAAAATTTGTTTTTCTCCATTATGTGTCAACAATGCCTTTGAGACAACCGAATGTCCAAGTAATATATATGTTTTTCTCTAATTTAATTTTTTAGAGGATTAGAATTGCAAATTAGCTTAGAATTTCCATTGTTTGAAAAAAAATTCCTGCGCAGTCCACTCAATATGTTCCGCTTGCACTAATAGTGGTGCACCCTGTAAATTTACAAGGTGCACCATAGTTTGGTGCATGAACATAACACACCGCTATTGTTGCGGTGTGTTTCGTAAATGAAAATGCACCAGGAAAGATAAAAATTGTACGTTAGTGCATTACACCTGGTGCGTTTATATTTACCAAACGCACCGCAAAAACAATATTTAAAAATATATTTATAGATCAGTGCATTCGATAACCTGAATGTTTCGTACCGGTGAGAAAAGGGTATACTTGTGCATTAATGCATAAGTGTGATACACCGTGATGAAATTTTAAATTTTTGAACAAATAGCAGTGTGTCATACGCATATGCACACCAACGTTGGTGCAATTGTGTTTGACAACGCAATGGAGTCGGTGCATGACTGTGTTTTGGGCGCATTGATGATTTTTTTTAATTGAAAGTTATGTTTCCATATTCATAAACATATTTTTCATTTAATAAAAAAAAATGTATTTTATGTATGAGGCTGATGTATTTTATATGTCAATCATGTAGCAAAGACGTCAGCAGAGGGAGTAGGAGTAGGAGCATAAGCAAATGGAAGACCCATACAATATGGTCTGACCATGGGAGGCGAGAGAGAGGGAGAGGGATTTATCCTTTCCATATTAATACAACAACATGAGCGCTCTTAAGGAATGTAGGCCTCCTCAAGTACTATAAGGAGGCTACATCTCTGAAGGCACACTTTTTCTTATTGGTGCGTCTGATCTGCCAATGGAGTGCCCATGAGAAAGGTTTCCATGTCGGTCCTGAGGTATGCTATAGTCCCTCTGAGGAGGACATATACTTTATCATTGGCCTATCCAGGAGAGGGGGGATTTTCCTTAATTCCTTAATGTCCCCCATGGGGTTGCAACTGATACTCAAATTTCCTACACTCAGAGTATGTCGGGTCTCATGCAGTTGTCCAACAGATTTTCAGGTGCATTGTGGGCAACTACGAATTTCTTCTTTTGCTGCACAACAGGTTAGATTCTTCTCGTTATTAGTCATCACCATTGCACACTCTAGTAGTGATGGGAAACACATTAGTTTCCCTCTTTTCTATTATGTCAATTCTTTGATTCAAGTGCCACGTTGTATCAGATGGTCTACCATTTTTTTGAGGCATTTTTATATGGCTTTAGATATATGTCACGTGTTGAGACATGGGAAGGTGACCTTCCCTTTTGCTTCATATCTTTTTTGTTTATTTTTTGAGATGTTTCTAGAGACGAGGCCTACATCTAACCAATGCCCTCCTAGGATGATGACTGAGGTCTCGATGCACATATGGGGGTAGATGATGCCCAAGAGGGGCATGCTGGAGTATCTAGCCAGGATTTCCACCGAGGCACTAGTGCTACTAGCAAGTGAAGGTGACCATCTGTTTGTCGCATTGCCATTTCCATATGTGCATATTGATTAGAGACCGTGTTCCAACATCCTCTTCACACCAGTTGAGCCTCCATATGATAGAGGTAATATTAGTGTTTTCTTTAAATTAATAAAGTTTCATTTTATTGTTTTAATTAATTAGAATAAAAACTATTCTAACGCATTCTTTAACTTGTTTTATTAAATTGCTCAATCATTGTTGTGTACTATATATTTTGTAGACATCGACACATTTGATGGGGACATGCCTCCTCCCCCACAGAATGGAGGAGATGAGGAGATGGGTGAGGCCCAAAAGGGTGAGGCACATCCTCAGGGAGGCTTGGGCATCCATGACCATAGAGTTGGTTTGTGATTTTGGATGGACTACTGCGACAGATTGGCCAGAGTTTTGCTTGAGGAGGGAGTCTGCGCTGCAAGGGCTCGAGATATCAAAGCAAATCCTAGGTTTGTGGATCTCTACAGGGACTGTCCATACAAGATGATGTCTCTTATGCGTCATATCATTAGAGGTAGTAGGGTACTGACAGTGATGAGGGATGCAGGGCATGCAATAGCAAATACGTCAGATGAGGGTGGTAATCATGATGATGAGGGCGGTGATCATGATCATGATGATGAGAGTGGTGATCATGATCACGATGATGAGGGTGGTGATCATGATGCTTCTGATGGCCATCGGTCGCTTGATCATGAGATGTTAGAGCTAGAGGATTTGCCTTATCTTTCTCCTGACAAAGCAAACCATCCACCTCCTCCTCCACCTCAGAGTTCGCTAGACCACGTTGAGGCAGTAGTTGATCATCCATCGTCTTTTGTTGCAGATCAACCACCTTCTCCTCCACCTTAGAGTTCGACAGACGTTGAGGCAGTAGTTGACTATCCATCGTCTTCTACTGCAGACCAAATAGATGGAACTACTACGTTTGTTTATATATACATAATGTGTATATTGTTAGGACATGTTAGATATGTTCATTTAATGTGCTTGCAAATAGATGTGTATGTGATAGTAGTTATTTGAAATGAGATGTACATTAATTTTAGGATGTGTGTGGTAATGATGTTAGATTACAATGTTTGTGTTTTGTTAGATATGATCGTGATGATGATGCCCTGTTAGATTATTAGATTTGTGTGCTAGCTAATGAAGTTTATATGTGTTAGAGGTGTATATAATTAGATGATGTTAGTGAATTCGAATGTATATCTTAGATGGTGTTTATGTTTGTTAGATGGTTATCATCGTGATGTTTATTTTTATGAAATGATATTTATTATAAATTATGTATTAGTGAAGTTATATCAAATTTGAATATATGAAATTGCTTGCAAAACAACTTACTTAAAAAAAATGCAAAGATATTTTTATAAATTACAAAGTTTAGTATGGTTGAAACTAAGATTGTAAAATTACGATAAATATTATTCTATTGTTTAGATAGTTCATTGATATTCAATCTAACTTAATTAGTAAAATATTTCTATAGTCACAGGAAAAGAATAATTAAAGGTAAAATAATTTAGTTAGTCCT